>OX411560.1:13436756-13722823 GCA_948146395.1 Fragum whitleyi
CACGTATAAAAAAAATACTGTTTGAAATTAAAGAAATCAAATAATACTTTGCGTGACATTTCCAGCCCTTTCACCGATGTGCAAAAACAGACTCCAGTCAGTCTATGCATCTGCAAAGCCTGACCAGAGTCCTTCTCAAACACTCTGTATATATGGAAAAGGTCTTGACACCTTTCGGGTAAGAAGAAAAAATATGGCATTTTGGTCTTCATCTTCCTGTGCCTCGCCCACTTGTAAAATTGATGGAAATATCACGTAGATAAACAAATAAATACATAAAAAATATTAAGACTTACTGCATTTTGGTCCTTCTTATCTAACAACATCAAATTAATCATTTTGTAAACGTTTATGAACTAAAATAAGTGACAGAATGTGGCTCGATTTTAAATACGTTATGTCACTTATAAAAGCCCCGTTTAACATTTATGCAGGTGCACATGTACCCGGTTAAAGATTTTATTTTTGACATTTCTTCAATATCATATTGTATACATTTGTATCTATGGCTAAAAAGACACAAGTTACTGCGATATCGAAAATCACATTAAGTAACTAAAGAATATGTAAACATCATTTTTTGGCGTTATCGAGTCCCACGTTAATTGGTTTGTGGACCCATTCTTATTTGATATGTATTCTGTATCTTTCTGCATGATAAAGGTCCTGATTTTAAATCGGATTTACTCGCATATTAAGGCAGATTAGAAACCTTGTTCTGTTATGGGTCCTTTGTATTTCATTTTATTCCAATAACATCCAAATTAAAAACAGTTTGAAAAATTGATTTTAAACGAAAACGTACATAACATCTAATAACATTTCACATATTGAAGACCCAGACTCTCTTGTCAACGAAAAAACAAACAAACAGATGACTTAGATAGGGTTGTGCATTCTCGAAGGGTAATGATGGTCTGCCTTTGGCAAACTATGACCGTTTGCTGTAAAAATTATTGAAATGATGAGCGAACATTCTAACTACGCTATGTTCATGTCCATGCTTTCAAATGCTATTGCCTGAATCGCTTTAAAAAGAATTGACGGATAGCTGTTCAAATCTTTACAACTCCGACAAAAATGACCGGAAAATGTGTGATATTACCAGCCCTGCGCTCAGGATGAAAAAAAAAACGGAGCAAACTATTTACCAATTATACCCCGCTTTGCACGTGCATTTGCGTGCAAAGTGGCGTAAAATTGACGGACAGTTTGAACAGTTTTCTCATCCTGAACGCAGGGCAGCAAATCTTTGGTTGGCGACATGGGCATTGTGCCTTCACTTTGATTTTTTTACGTTAAGTGTCTCATAAACGCTCCGATGCGTCGCCGACATCTACATCCATTGAGCAGCGCCTACTTAATTTCCGGAAGTCGATATTGTATCGACGGCTAATCGCCGGTGATCGGTCGGACTACTGGTGAGTTTCGGCCGGACTCCGACCGATTTTATACACATTGGCGTATTTTTGTCTGTTATTTACTCTTTCACTCAGGTTTGGAACCAGCGACTAGTCGGCGATTTCTCCCCGGCGTATCGTAAGCACACACCATTTTATCCGTGATGCAATACTTGCTTCATATTTGCGAGAAATAAAATATCGTCGCGTCGGCCGATCAAAAATAGGCATTTCCAGCGAAAAATAACGATTGTTCGATATTTTCTTTTTCTTTTTTGGCAATGGTTAGATGTTGGGAATATGCAAGCATATTCTTCCTCTCGCATTGGCCGAATTTACGGTCGATGATTACATGTAAGAATGCATATACGGTAAACAGCATCGTGAAAATGACAAGGTGAATGTTTTTTAATGATTGGAATGAAATTGAATGAGTGTGATGAGTGAGTTTTGAGTGAAATTAAAGGTAGTTAATCCAAAACCGTTAATTTTGTCCAGGATGAACAAAATCAGTGATATTTATTACCTCCTTTTAGTAAGATAAGCATACAAGTTCTATTAATATAGCGTCCTCCTTCGTTAATCACAAATCAGACGAATACAATTTTAATTATGGCGGTGAAATCGCCATTTTTTCTATTTATGGTTGTTTTAAATGCAGCTGTTAATTGTATCTTTTTGGTTAATTTGGAGCGTTTTTGAGTAGTTTGAGTTAGTGTTTGGAATGAAGGAATGGAACACGGATTGAGCGATTGGAATGGTTTTGATTGAGATGGTTGTCAATTTCTCGATGTAAGTAACTGTACCATATTCTCTACAAAGTGGACATGGAGGTATGAAACTAAAAACCTAATCACACTGTATTAATAAGCGAAGGATGATTAGTTTTTTTGTGTTATACCATTTGAAATCAATAGAAACTCTCTTCATATCTTCTAATTCAATATCACGGAGCAAAAATGATAAATTTATCAAGAATGGAACCGATTTCTTCCTGGACTACTTTGTGTGGAAGCTATAGAAAAGATTTTCGCTAACGGCTATTGATTAAATCATGTAAAAATTTGAAGGAAGGTTAACCATTTCGCTTTTTAATGTTTGAAAAGCTAACTAGCGTTAAAAAATCCTTGTCAAAGTTACTTGGCATTGCTTTTTGAAATACACGTACCTGCTCCAGGAGTTTATCACTCACGCGCGATTTGTTACAGCTAATAACATCGTGAAATTGACAAGTTGAATGACTATTTAATTTATAAGGAAGTACATTGAATGTGTGTTTAGAGCGCGTTTTGAGTAAAATTCAAGGGAGATAATGAATTATAGATGATTTTGTCCACGTTCGACATAATTAGCGATAATATTTTACTTTCTTTCCAATTTGATGTTTTCACGGCCCTGTAAGAGGCTATAAAACCCACAAAAGCCAATACATAATGGAATAATTTGTTCGATTTGAACGAAATTTCGAACGTTTAGAACGATTTCTGGGAGACTTTGAATGGTTTGAGTGATTGATAAGAGTTTATATATAGAACGTTGAGCGAGCGATATAAAAGGACTTTGAATGGGATGTGTGCCAATTTTATTAAGTTACTAACTGAATCCCGAACACAAGGCTGGTTTCAGAATTAATATTGAGGTGCTTTGACGTCATGAAAACAGTGTTAGTGTTATCGATATGCGTATTATATTTTTTCCACTAAACCACCGGTATACTGGCCATGGTAGCTATACCACACTGGTTATGTTTGTCACGTGCCATCTTCACATAGCCGTCCATACCCCACCATTTACCCCAACTGAAACACAAATAAAAACCTCAGTGCAATAAGAAAAAAATAGATTTTAATTGATCGTGCAAGTATCAACTACTTTTCTTATTCAAGAAATTCCTAAGTTTTTGGTAGCTTGTGAGTTTATTATTGATCATTAAACAAGAAAATAAGGCGTTTTTATGTATGAAAAAGAGATGTGTCTAAAGAAAAGTATCAAGGCAGTAAAAAAAAAACATTTAAAGAAAGTATATCATCTTTCATGTTTTGTGTAAAAAAAAGTTGACTTTAGACGGGTCCAGAACAGCCAGTGTGCGTTAAGAATCACCAAACGGTGCGAATAGTTGTTCAATTATATCCCGCTTTGCTCGCATGTGCACGAGCAAAGCGGGGTATGATTGGCAAACTGTTTGCACCGTTTTGGCATCCTGATAGCAGGGCAGATTTTGTTCAGACAGCTTTAGCTAAATGACGTTTCTATTCTAGACAAGGTTAAGAGCAGCTTGTCTATAAATGGAGTAGCAGATTCGTTTTGTCACATTGTTATTTTGGTGTATGTTAAAAACAAATTATGCAAAGATGGCAGAAGAACATGATGAAGAGTAGAAATATCGAAGTAATATTACCAAGAAAGAATGTCTTAAATCTTTATAATGTCAGTTTAAAAGTCATCGCAATATTCGTATTTTATGACAGAAATCTGCCACCATATTATTTACCTATTTTTGACGAGCCAGTAGCTCTTATATTTCTCCCAACACCAGAACTCTCTACACTCCTCTCGTCCGTACCCCACCACCAACACGCCGTGGTTTAGTTTGACGCTCGAACAGAACATAGTGTCATACACGCCGTGGGAGTAAAAATGGAACCCAAACCCATGGGCGTCTACACCAACAGACACTGGGCCCATAGTGCCCACTACTTCCTGAAAAAATATTGTTACAGTTCAGTCAGACAATTTGATTGGGTTACTTTTTTTCTGATAAAAAGGTGTTCAAAACATTGTATTTTGACAAAATTGGGGGAAGGACTAAACTCATAGGCGTGAAAAGCGATGCCGAGTTACGGATACGTGGTGCCATAGAATGATTTAACCATTAAGTTGAGCATTTTCGAAATATATTACCATTTGCTTTTAAAAAAAATAAAATTTGGCCTTGTAAGTAATAGATACATGTATCGACGCTACGTGAGTAGAAATCGAAAAACCAATCCAAAAGTAGCAGTAATAATACCAACAGACTTCGTGTACATTTTCTCTAATGTTTCATTAATAGTTTTAGGGAAATAATGGCACTGGAATTGTATTATACAATACATGTAATTTCACCGAATGCGACAGGTTTCGACGATATTCAGCCGTCTGAATCCGCACAGTCTGGTCGACACTTTGCTCACTTATCGATTGGTCCTTTTTCCGCGTGATATACGGTTGTTCGTATGTCGCATAAATGAATTGAGTCTTACCTGTAAGCGTTGTTCATCACCACGTGGAATGTCAATAAAAGTTTTTACCGTTGCTCCAATGTTGTTTGGGTTAAATTTACACTTTCCTACCTGGAAAAAATGAGGAAATTACTACAGCTTATGATTATTTTACATGTTTAAATTTTATATGTAGCATGAACTTATGATCCGTTTAAATTTAATTGCTGACTTCAAATAATTATTGGATCGGTGAGATATATGAGCAATAAAGTAAAGTAATGATGTCTTGTTACAGTTTTCAATTGATTTTCTTGACACCTTATTACGTTAATTTTAATAATATGATATATTCTATCTATAGTCCAACCGCGGTATCCGAAAACGCGGGAAGATCTGGTGTAGCCTAGAGTAGGGGTGGACTGAACTGAAACTTAACAAGCGTGAGATAACGGTACTTAATTACAAATGTTATCACCTATATACTGGCGGAGTGAAGAAACTCACCAAGTAAAACAACTTTTTCTTCGTATTGATATTCAATGTTTTTATCGTTTCAATTTTAGTTTCTTCACAATGAAGTCAGTTTCGAAAGCATGTTACTTTTATGCTTTGACCCATGACGTTTACAGATGCATTTCAAAGGATGGTTAAAAGGCCAGTAGTTTTGCGCTTCTGTGATCTTTCAGTGTAGTTAAAAGACCGTGACAGCAAAAAATTCGTTGGTCCGAATTTCTCGATATTAAACTCGTCGAAAATTTGTTTATAAACATTCGAATAGCATGGTTTAACTATAGTATATATGAGAGAAAGACAAAACAGCCCATATTTTTGATTCTCGCTGATTGAACTTAATTTGAATTTGAAATAGTCCCTAACATAATCAGAATGCTAGGTATTACATGACAAGTTTTAAGAAGGAATTGTCCAAAAATGTTAACATATTGCCTCATTTTGCAAAAATTGAATAATAGTTTGTTTTTCTTGTAAAATCGGTC
Source organism: Fragum whitleyi (assembly GCA_948146395.1). NCBI lineage: Eukaryota > Metazoa > Mollusca > Bivalvia > Cardiida > Cardiidae > Fragum > Fragum whitleyi. The sequence continues at coordinate 13,442,355 of OX411560.1, forward strand.
TGTATTTCATTGAGCGAACAACAAAAGCTATATTTTATCTCGTGGCTCTACCACTCGTGAAATTAAAGCTTTTGTTGTTCACCCAATGAAATATAAATCAATTTTACACGGGAACAAACGCTTATACTCAATATGATATACATACCGAGGCTGTGTAAGGGTAAGAACGTTCAGTGTCTATTCCACCAGCAGCAATTATATATCTAAAAGCATTGTCCATTTTACCCCCATGACACCCGTGGTCACCTGAAAAAAAAATAGCCAAGTTTGACATAATATTAATAACAATTAACCTATTATAAAGATAAAGATGACATGAATAATAAGAGGTTATTTAACATTATCGAGTACAAAACTGAATTCTATTGGATCAATACCCTGCAGAACCAGTCTATATTTGACGAGGCGATAGCCGAGTCGAAACATAGACTGGTTCTGTATGGTATGAATCCAATGAATTCAGTATTGTACTAGATAATGTTAAAGACATCTTTATTTCACACTATACACTAAAAGTTCAAGAAATAAAAAATTGCGGCATTTGAGAGAGACAAATGGAATAGATCAAAACTGATCCGGAAAGGGTGTTAAATGCAAGTCACTATAAACACGATATACTTGAAAAAAAACTATTCTAAAAATCGAAATCGCATTGAAATTATAACTGATTATAATAATTAATATGATTAACATAAAACAGATTGACTACCAGTCATCACTTGAAATATACATTTTCATGTTGACAAACGATTTTCTGAAATCAGAAACAACAACACTTAGTATTCCTCTATGTGACTTGCATTCTTCTTTTATTTTCAAATCCTGAATATTAAAAATGAAGATAATAAGAATCTTCTCAAGACAAAACCTATACCTTCAGTACCACCGAACAGAGGGTTTAATACATTGAAAGAGACGCGAAAAGTGGTGATACCGATTGTCGGGACAGCAGCCTCACTTCCATCGTACAATATAGGTTGCCTCGTTTTGGAATAAATCCGTATTGCACAGCAGCCTTGTTCTGGTTGTACAACATGTACGAGGGGTGATCCAGAAGTCCGTAAAATGGGCTAATAATTTTCACATTTCTGGCTTGTTCACCGTATAATTTAGTAAATATGCAGTTTAGTAAGTTCAGAGAGCATAAACGTTATCAATTATGCAGATTTATCTTTCGCGGCCTAAGAATACGTTACCATAGTAACACGTGTATGCTAAGGCGGGGAAGCGTGAAAAAATATGGAAAATCTGCTAAATAAATTTAGTTTCAGAAAGTTTTCTGAAAATTTAGTTGAAATTCCTCAGCGAAAATAAATAAGACAAAAATAGGAAATTATTTCTTATATTTTTAAACTTGTTGTGAGACTTTTAACTATACACTTACAAATTTTAATAATAGACTATTTGAGGAAAAAATGATAAGATGGCAACACCAAAATTTGAATGTCGTCTTTTTTTTCGGATTCTGCAAAGCTATATGTTATTCACCAACCCAAATATTTCAGATAATTAAGAAAAAAATAATAAAAAATTGCGGAAGACAACTTTTCCTAAAGCTGCCTCGGATATTTAAAGAGGGTCATGCTTCATAGGAGGAATTAGAATGGCTAAAAAAGAGTTTCAACTGACGAACCTGTCCGAATTGAATCTCATTATTTTCTAAAAACAAAGTTTTCGCATCTGGGTTTCCACTTTACTAGAAATACCAAGCATAAAGAAATTGTAAACAAATTTGATTCCAAATGATATGTGGATAATTTCTGCAAGTTGATTTATCAGGCACATAAAGTCATGAGATTTGAAGGAGACTATGTAGAAGTGAGTTGATAATGACGTCGCATTTGACGTTCTTGCTACCCCACCTTCGTAAAGGTCCTGTCTTGATTTTTTGCACTATACAGTCGCTATTTAACATAAACAGTTAAAAATGTCCACATTTATTACACAAACGATGAATTAAAAGACTGTATAATTTATAATTTGATGGTTTACTTTTCTGTATATTTATATCCTCATTTTACGAACTTTTGGATTAACGCTCGTATATAGATATTTCACGCTCACGTGATACAAATTAAACGATGTGATTGGTCTAGATTGTTTAGGTGTGAAATAGATACTTTTATTTTATACCAAAACAATTGAGACCAATGAAATTGCGTATTTTCCGATATGTTTAAAAAACATATTTTCCTTTATGTGGTAAAAAGATCAGCAAACATTTCCAAGTTAATATGAATTTCCTAATTGAATGACACTTATAACGCATTTTTATTGTTAAATTCAATAATCCAGTCGTTCAATTCATATCAAATGTTGAAAAAAAGTAAGGTTATGACTTTTTTCTGTCGTTTTTCTACGTTTTTCTCCATAAGAAGAATCATATGAAAACGGGTCTTTTTAGACAAAGCGAAAAATAAACGAAAACTCACTTCCTGTTTATAGAGTCGGGAGGCCGCTGTTGACAAGATGGATGATATTGAAAGGATTTTAGAATTTAAGTTGAATTCGTAGGATAAGCGAAATTATCGAAATTGTATTATCTCCCTTAAATTTCAAACTCGCTTATCCAGTATCATTCCAAAATCATTCGGAAATCATTCAGCCTGTCAATTACATTTGGTGTTAAATGTACCATATATACTTACGATATTTATTGTAATAAGTACAATCAACAATGTTCTGTTCCGATAAGGACACGAGTCTACCGGTCTTACGAAAATGTTGGCCCTCTAGTGCCCCCGTAGCGGAGAAAGCGTAACAAGATCCGCAGTGACCCTGTCAAACAAAAAGGCATTCCATTTGTCAATAATTATTCTTAAATTCTAAAAAAATGAAAACGCGAAGTTTGATTAGGTTGTTAGTCTCATACTTCAACAAAATTATAATAATAATAGCGACTATTGAATGAAATAAAGGGGATATAATACTTATTATCAATAATTTCGACCAGTTTAAAGAGATAGACGTATTCTTCTGTTTGTGTATCTTTTCAAGTTTTTCATATGTTAGGAAATCCACATCGGACTATAAATTAGGGCAATGATTTGATTAATGCCATCAACTACAGTATGAAGTGATTGCTTACGATTTTAGAACGGTTTTTTAATGATTTGAGCAAATGTATGGAATGAATGACTGGAAATTAGTGAGAAATTTAGAATATCTATTGTTTTGATCGAGGTGAATGTCAATTCCACGATGTAACTTAATGTAAAAGGGAGTTAATTAATACTTCACTCACCTGATATTTGACAGGAGTAACGTAACCCTTTGTTCTCCAGTCGATAGCCTGTGGCAGCGGTCTATGATGGTGATTGTGTCCGATAGATTTAGTCTCATTCAGTATATGCTGTCCCTCTACATGTTGCTCGTCTATCGAGAGTTCTCTTCTTTTCTGATCGTCCTGGGAGAATTCTTTGGACATATCGTCGTGTAATGTATTCATAACTTTGTTTATCTCGTGGGTCTCCTGGAAGAATATTGGGGGGGGGGGTATTTTTAACAACATCTTGATATTTACAGTTACCTAAATCACTCGCTTCTGGGCGACTGATCCCACTGTCGACTATTATAAAAGCTTCATCGTCAGCCCGATTAGCTCAGTTGGTAGAGCATCGAACTTCAAAACCATTGAAAACCGACGGCGTGGGTTCGATTCCCGGACTGGCCACTAACAAACTACTTGCCATTCGGATGAGACGTTAAACCGAGGTCTCGTAAGACGGTGCTTTACACAGAGCACGTTAAAGAACCATGGCGATTCACAGCAGTTGTTTCGTCAGGTATCCTTACATCCCCCATAACAGCTAACCGTCTTCTTTGGGCGTCGCTCATATGGGTATGTGCTACGGCAGAGACGATAAATAAACGGAAATACACACACGACAGTAGGACCAATCAATCGCTTAGGACTCCATTCATTCATTTTAAACCGGCACTCAATCAATCCATTTTTTAAAGCGCTCGTTTATCGTCAAAAAAATTGTTACAAACGCTCGACAACCAACCTCATAAAGATGATGATAATATTTATATCGTTAATTTCATTCCTATTCAACGTAATTAGCGATATTACTTAACATTGCTTTCATTGCAAGCTCGCTTTTCCAAATTATTCGATTTCATTCCCAAATAAATTGGAAAACAGATGTCAGGTCAATATCCTTGATGGATTGAACATGGTTCATTTGAGATTAATTGACGCTGTATTATTACATTCTGATCATATGTTGAAGCAAATTAATAAGAAAAAGAATTATTCCCAAATCTTTGCAAAATCATTCAATCTGTCAATTTCATAATGCTATCTTTATCGAAAGTCATAGTTCCAGTAAAAGGGTAGTTTGAATTGGACAACAAACTTGTGTTTAGGATACACAAGCACTCGCTGCGTTTTTAAAGCCAGCAGTCTATTTTGAACGAACCGCAAGCGCTTTCCAAAAATGACCGGTTGCTAGGCAACACAAGTGACTCGATTCAAAACTTAATTCTGCAATACGATCCGAAAACACTTTTAGAGATATACAATGAATTAATTTTTAATGATTAAACAAAACGAAAATCACTATTATTTCTTTTTAGAAAATCGAAAACTGTTAGCTACGTGTATGCTTATCTTTTTGTGAAGTTGCTAGCCGATCATGGCAAGCGTCTCGAGCAAGCACACCGTTCTGGTTCGGAAAGCAGGAAAGCGCTTGCTAACGTTCGCGAGCGATTTTCTCTCCTGAACGCAAGGCAAGTTTTAGTACCATGTTTCCCTATGCGTGCATTACGTTGCCTTACTACAAATTGTGCTTAAACATTAGTTCAAGTTCGAGGCAAATTCGTAACATTTTCAATATTATCATGTGTGAGTGATGGAAAGACATTGAGTTGACTAACAGACAGTGCAATAAAAATACAGCCACTCTTGCTTGAGCGACAACGTCTATTATGAGATCATTTTCATAAAGCGACCGGTTATTTAAATCATTAAATCAAAATATCTTAAAAAGCAGTAAAGATTTGTCTAAAATAATATTGTCAATGAATTATATGTTATTAATACTCGTTTGAATAGTTTCAATTAAATTTCAACGAAATTGGATTATTGAGAAATTTGCGAAAATATACATATTAAATCAAAATAATATTTCTTATTCGTAAAAAACCTTGTACTTAGTGACATTTTTTTAACGTCCACTTTTTTGTGGTTCCGTAAGTGGTCGCTTTTCCAATTGTGGGCACAGATTATAGGTCTGTAGATTTCTATCATATAGGCGTAGTGAAGAATTTGATAAGACTTGCGAATTCACAAGCTGATCTGAGATTCATGTTGCGTTAACGTTGCATACGTATGGAATGGTTGAAAATGCCACACAAACATTCGGTTCTTACCATGTCGCCAAAGTGATTCATTTTCAGCCAATAACTATGGGCACCAGAATCAGCTGCAGCGTTGTGTGTCTGGATCTGTCTGAAGTTGTCTAGCCATATAGAATGCCTACAAAAGGAATTAAAACAATGAATTTTCATTCGCAAATTCCTACAAGGGGGAGGGGGGCTCTTCCCCGTGATAGAACTTTTATTGTGTCCCCAAAGCGTTCATCGAAAGGACTGTAAACCTTATTATCATGGACATAGTTAATTCGTGGAATTTCCAGTTAGGTGTAACTGGTAGGTACACTTAAAACCAATGTCAAATTGACAATCTGAACGACTTTGTAAAGATTCTGGGATGAAATTGAATGCGTGTGTGGAGCCAGTTTTGAATGAAATTCAGGGAAATGATACGTTATGGATAACTTCGTCCAAATTTGGCCTCCCTTTAAAAAATCTCAGTTGATGATAATTTTTATGTCTTCACATCCTAATTCAGACGTTCTAAAATCTACATCAGCCATTAAAATCATGGAATAGTTAGATCGATTGAAATGAAGTGTTGAATGTTTTTGAACGATGTCTAGCGTTTTAGAATGACTTCGGAACGTTCTTAAATGGTTTGAATGATTTTTTGAAAAGAATGATTGGGGCGCTGATCGAGTGGTTCATGAATGGTTTTAATCGAGGTAAATGATGTTACTAAATTAGGAATAAGTAGTAAAATGTGTAATATTATTAAAAGCATAAACAAAATAAGTACAAGCAAGTGTAAAAAGGCAAATGAAATTAGTGCTTTAAATCATATCGACGTAAACATTGGTTTGAAGCAATGTGTCGCTATCCCCTATATTATTTATATTATTTATCGACGACATTGCTGAAAAATTTAACTTTAACACTTGAACAGAAAGAAATTTAGATTTACTAACAAGGTATCTCATTTTATTTGCAGCTGACGTTGTATAATTAATTATAGATCCCATTAGCTTACGAGCTCAAATAGATAGTATTTATCAATACTCAAATAAATAAGGGGCTATAAATTAATGGCTATAAAACAAAAATATATTTGAAAAAAGAAATCATTTCACAATGAAAGTTTCGAGATCAATTGAAACAAAAAATGAAATCGTTGATAATTTTACATGTCTAGATGTCAAATTTAATTACACTGTTAACTTTTACCTTGCAGTTAATTGCTAAAATGATCAGACATTAAAACATATAATTCTATCCTCTCATTGCTTGATAAAGTTAAAATGGATGTAAAGACATTGTTATCACTTTTTGACTCTATGGTTGTAACAATACATGTTTTGGTATATGGAGCCGATGTTTGGGGATTAATAGCCACAAAGATATAGATAAATTAAATATAAACCCTTAAAAAGGGATTTTAGGAGTAAAGCAACAAATACCGATTTTTGCAGTTTTGGGTGAATTTGGCCGATTATCTATTTGCAAGCAAAGGGCATTAAAATTTTCGGCTAAGATAATGGATAGTAATTGTTGGTCAAAAAGGGTAAACACTTTTGTAGACCATTTTTGACTATGTGATCTTAAAATTGCAACAAGTCGATCGATCAACTGAAAACGAATTGATATAAAATAACGTAACCAATTTATTAAAGAATGGGATACTTATACCTTCTATTCGCCAAAACTTTCAATTTATCGGGGTTTCAAAAATAATTTTTGAGTTCGAAACATATCGAGACATGTTTATAGAAATCCAAAACATCGCAAAATCATCGCGAGATTTAGACTTAGTAGTCATAATTTATCAATTGAAGAAGGTGCATATTTAAACATCGAAAGAGATGAACGATTTTGTAATGTGTGTAGAACAAATGTAATTGAAAATGAATGTCACTTTGCTGCCCTAGATATATTGACCTGAGAAAGAAATATTTAGATAACATCCAGTGACATAATTTAGTCAAATCAATAAATTCAAGTTCCAACTGCAATGTTTTTTAAAAGTTTGCAAGTATTGAATTGAATCTCTCGAATGTCGACAACCGTTGTTATTAATCCGACAACCAATTCAATGTTGACACTATGCGTATGAGAAACAATGAGTACGTATTTTTGTATGTACAGCATTCCCTTCAATTTATTGTATCTTCTCTGTCCTTTTCAACGATGTTCATATTAAAAGTAAGTCTAAGACTTATCTATTTTACTGTATGTAAATGGCTTAGGACATATTTATATCGATTTTGCCTTTGAATAAATTTTATGTTTTAATCACTGTTTTTCTTACCTCCTTATTTCTTCACCATCATTGAGATAGGTTTTATTGAAGTCTGCCTTGAACTGTCCCCAAACTTCGTCCAGATAATGTGGCGTTACACTGTGTAATATCACAAGTACGAGTGTAAACGAATATAGTCCCCTGCAATGTGAAAAAAAACAATTAGTAATTTACGTCAGCGTGAGATCACAAATCTCTTGCGTAAATCTTCACCAAAGCGTTACATGTAGGTAGATTCAGGTTAAAGTACAAGTTAACCTTTGACAGAACTTTTCTTTAAAACTAAACTGCCGGACAAACAAAAAAGTGGTTCTCTCCTTTCCGTGTTGAATTTCAAGATGCAATATCCAAAGGGAGATATTGTATTATCTCCCTTTAATTGCATTCAAAACTCGCTCTAAGCACTCATCCAATATCAATTATACAGAAATTTTAACAATCTGATGAGTGTTTGAAGAAATATGAAGCCATTTACAGAACTTTTATACATTTTTATTAAAGGGAGGTAATACACATGGCCAAGTTTGTTCATCCTGAACAAAATTAGCGATATTGGATTATCTCCCTTAAATTTCATACGAAACTCGCTCCTCTTACTCATTCAACATCATTCCGTAATCATTCCAGAAGCGTCCACATTGTCAATTTCTCTTTGGTTTATCTGTAAAATAGACCGTAGCTATCTATATGATTCTAAGTGCAGTTAAGAATAATAGACAGGATAGATTATTCTAGAAAGATTTACGAATGAAATTGAATGAGTGAGCGGAGAGAGTTTTGAGTGAAATTAAAGGGAGGTAATCCAATATCCCTAATTATGTTCAAGATGAAAACAATTAACGCTATTTGTTACCCCCCCCCCCCCTTTAAGAATATACGTACTTTTCTGTTTATGTAAGTGTCAGTTCGAGGACCAACAAGACACTTTAAAATCCACACCATAGAATAACTTGATCTATTTATATTATACACGTCCTATTGAACGATTTTGAAATGTTTTTCTGGTGATTTCTGAGCGTTTATGAACGATTTGAGAGAGGGATACTGGAATAAATGAATGGAGCGCCGAGTGAATGATTTAGAGCGATTTTGATCGGAGTGAGTGTTAATTTCACGATGTTTTTAACTGTAGCTAAGTCTCAGAGCAGACTGTGTGAATGCATATGCTGACCTGAGTTTTAGTGTTGCACACATGTGAACTAGTTAGCAATGTTGCACACAACATATAAATACAGTTAAGCGCATTGCGAGTTTGACAAGATGAATGAGATATGGGTAAAATTCAAGGGAGGTAATACAGTATCGATAATTTCGTAACAATTAGACTAAATTGTCGATATTTATTACCTCCCTTGAATAAAAAAAATACATGAATATTTGTTTGTTTGTATTTGTAAACCAATCTGGCGTTTTTTAATCCACACACACCGATAAAATTATAGAATAGTTTTATCGATTTTGATTAAATTGTGATCGTGTTGAACTATTTCGAATTGTTTTCCAATGATTTCGACCGTTATTGGTCGATTTGAGTGACTGTTTCGAATGAATGAATGGAGCGCTGAGTGGATAATTTAGAATGGTTTTAATCACAATGTTATTCATTGCACGTGTGTTCAATTAAAAAAATTGATTAATTTCTTACCGAATATCCATTATTTTTAGTTAATCTTTCCTTTACAAGTACTATAATTGATTAAAATCAATAATGATTCAAGGGCGTCACAAGATTTTCACACAGGATGTCGTAATGTTCAGCCAAAATATCTTAAATACAACTGGAATCAAACAGCATTTACGACAGTTAGATAGACAATTGACGGTGTGCGAAACGGAACAAATGAATCACTATTGAAGTATACATGTACATGTCCCCATGCATTGTTCGACCTCAACATTCTTACTTCATGTATAATGTAGTTTTACTAGAATCAAATTTGGAGGGTCATCATAATTTGACTTATTTCAAAACACCCCTTCCAAAATAAAAAAAAAAAATAATAAGTAAAATAAAATAAAATAAATAAATAAGATTAGGCTTAGGTTCGACCCGAATCGGGAACCACCGGCGATCTACGGAATAGACCTTGGGAATAATGTGGGCACAGACAATATTTAAAGCGCGTCATTTCTCAAGTGGATTCATTTGACGTCACTAACATTACTGAAGATGACAGCGAAAATGAAATCAACGAACGGTTAAAACTGGACATCTCATAATTTGATAACAAAACGCATTGTTTTACTCAAATCATAAAATGTACAAAAAATCTACATAGATGATCGGAAAGCATTGATGTGTCATACAAAAAACCCAAAACTACTACACTTACGTCCGAGGTACTTTCATTTTATGGAAAAGTCCGAGCGATCTTCCGAATGGTTCGATCCTTTGTAGTGCCGCTGATCAAGTACGCACGGTGCATTGTACATGTATGTCTTCGGGCATGAAATGTCAGAGTCCTTGTTTAGTACTGGTTGTAGCCGGGTTTTGTACAAGGGGTGTTTGTACAGCCTCGCCGTACAAGCTAGCTTTTAAAGCGACGTGGTAGAGCATTCGCTTAGGAATGTAGAGGTCCCGGGTTCGAATCGCGACGGAATCGAATATTTATTTGAGGGTAACACTAGTGATATTTAGGAAGTGTGTGGTTAAGCCACGTGACACGTCACTAAAAAAAGGGACCATTTTGGAAGTACATTATGCGTCCATCATTGTCAAAATCGCGGACTTTGCAGACTCACGTGGATAGAAAGATTTCGTACTTGGCTGATTTTCTTAAAGGCCCGGTCCCACTGCCAAAACGGACACGTTATGTAAACGAATGCTGAACACACACGGCCGAAAAGTAAAATTTCTTTCCGTTCTCTTACGCTTGATGATAATTGGTAAAGATGGTCGTAATTTGCAAAAACAGAACGGAAATTATCGGACGCGTAAAAGTATGAAGCCGGGAAGTCGAGTGGCTATTCATCGAAATGCTTGCGGATAAAAGGGGATGACAGCTCAGAAGACGTTACCGGTTATTCAGTTAAGAACATCAACAATTTTAGAATGACCCTGAACGAATATATGGATCGAGTTTTGAGTGAAATTCAAGGGAGGTAATTCTGAATTTATTACATCCCTTTAATAAAATGCACAAACAAGTTCTATGGTAGCTTTCTTATGTCTTTTGTAACCCATCATACGCTTACAAAATGTTATTACTTTTGTGAAATCACGGAATTAATCTACCGATTTTTTTTATTTAGAATAAAGTATCGTTTTTAGTGATTGTGGAGCGTTTTTGAATGCTTTGACTTGAGTGCTTGGAATTAATGAACGGAGCGCTGAGTAAGCCATTAGGAATGGTTTTGATCGGAATCAGTGTCAATGTAACTAACTATAAACATCTAATTGTTACGTATTCCAATAGCTGAAAGAGCGGATGTATACATGTAACGCTTTGGACGTATATGCAATGTATGCTAAACGGAAACAAAATTGATTCAGCGCGGATCATTTAGTTTACATGATGCATGTATACGCTTAAATATCCGTGTTACTTACTGTTTATATACGTTCCGTACACTGATAATGTCGCCGTCTGTACGTGTTCATTCAAAGCGGATGAGAGTTCCGAGGATGCTTAACGGATGGATTGAGGATATAGCGGAAGTATTACGGGTGGTGTCGGAGTGTTTGTTCCTCGTAATGTTTTGCATTTATATCTTATGTAGAGGAAAGTTTATCCGCTCTTCAAGTGTTATCTAGCTCAAAACTTTCAGCAATCACAATCGATGGACGATCGATGGACAGAGCGTATGCGAAAATCGTTTTAACAGGGTACACAATAGATACAAAGCGTCTTTTCCGCGGATGTAAATATTGCCATATGTTTCACCACAATGCACCCATAAGTGAAGTGGGACCAGGCCTTTGTCTAGAATATTCATTCCACTTCCTTACATATAGAACTTTTCTTAAAATACTTTTTCCGGTTAACATCTACTGGAGTCAATATCTTTTTCAAAATGTAATTTAATTTAGTTCCCAGATGGTCCCTTATCGGGTGACGCGTCACACATGTCCTTTACAACCACGAAGAAGACCGAGATTTCCGTTTGAAGTTTATCATACACTGATACAATTAGTAACTAAATCAAATTGCCACGAACTCCGATCAACACCATTTTAATTCTTTCACTCAGCGCTCGGTTTCTTCATTCCAAACACTCATTCTAACGATTCAACAACGCTCAAAAAGAAAAAGAAATTCAACAACTACACTCGAATCTCTGGTCCACGATTTCACTGACTTTTATAAATTTTGAAGCGTCTAATTGGTTAATGAAGACACAGAAAGCTCTTTATGAAACTTATAATAAGTTAATGTTGTTTTAAAGGGAGGAAATAAATATCGCTTATTTCGATGCAGATTAGCTATATTGTATTACCTCCCTTTATGATCATTCAGAACTCGCTTATTGCACTCATTCAATTTCACTCCAAAGTCATTTCAACATGAATCACCTTGTCAATTTCACAATATTCTCAACTGTATCTTGTACAGAGAGGGTCGACTCCTCGTGATATCCTTATTTCTAAGTACTGATAACCATCTAGGAAGTTAGAAGGGGAAATGTTTGACTTTGTATCACAACTTTCATAGTCCTGTGTTCAGAATCTAAGCGTTCGAGTTCATCATTTAAGAAAACGTACTCCGCTTTGCATGTTGCAAGTGCAAAGCGGGATACTTATTGACACTTAAGATCTAGAATGATAAAACGCTTGACAAAGTCCAATTGGTTTCCGTTTTTAACACTTTTGCTCGAGCGAAGTGGGGTACTACCTCTTAAAGTACCTCAAACGTTTTCAACTAAATGGAGGGCAAGTTTCCATGATTTGTCTTTAATTGAAAATGCTTCCATTTGCATTTTGCTATTAAAATATCCTCGATTACATGAATTTATATTTCGTTTCTTTATCAAAGTCGAGCGCTTTGATTGGCTTAAAAATTGGTGCAATACAACACCGAGACAGACTCAGGATTCGCGGCTCTTTTTTGCATGCAATGCAATTTTATAAAAAAAATGAATGAAGAGAAAGATAAAAATTGCGCACGATGTCTTTAAATTCAATTAATACATTGATAAAGGAAGAGAATGGGTGTCTCCGGTCCGTCCGTCCACCCTTCCGTTCGACTGTCTGGCCGTTTCTCCCTAAATAAACGATTTAGACCTATGTGGGATAGCAGCTGGAGGCTAGGAAAGAATTTAATAGTAGTACTAGTGTGAGAAATACCAGGAAACTATTGTTTGGTGCTCCAGCAGGAATTTCGAAACCGTTCAAGAAAAAACAATATTTGATACAGATTTATCTAATTATTTCACGATTTTATTGGCCGGTGGATTACAAAAAGTCTGATTCGTCCACAAAGACACACAAACAGAAACGTACGTATATTTTATAAAAAGGGGTAACAAATATAGCTAATTTTGCTCATCGTAAACAAAAATATCAAATTTGGACTACCCTTCACCCCCCTTTTAATTTCACTAAGAACTCGCTCCACACAATCATTCAACTACATTCAAAAAGTATCAAAATATCCATCATCTTGTCAAATTTCTGATGATCTTAACTGTACTAAAAACAAAGACTGTTAGATAAACAAGAGCACCGCAAGCGGGTGCTGGCTTGGCTGTTCACTATTTCTTAGGCAAATGCAGTTATATGAACTTGGTATAGTGGAAGCATACATGTATTGACCTAAACCTGGCCTTAGTGATTTAAATAAATTAAATACCGGTCGTTTTTCCTCGGCAAAACACGACTTACCTGCGGAATCCAAACGTAAAGTTGGAGTGCACGTGTTAACTCTGTTAACCCGTAATCGCACATGCTGTTCACTGTAACGGCGATGTTTGGTCACGCTCACGAACTAGTCAATCAATGCATAAATTGTGTCTCCTATTTAAAAATCTTTAGATGCGGGTGAGAAAATACAAAATTTCAAATTTCTTTAAATGCAATTTATGTGTTTTGAATGGAAATGAAATCCTCTCAGTCGCAATAATTTTTTTGAAATCGAATCGTCTGCTAGGCGCCCCGTATATAGGTAAACTACTAACTCCACGCATACCTGTAATTTGTGCAGTATAACGGAATGTCCATGCTTTATCGTCACGTGTCGAAGTATCTTCGGAATTTATTCATGTGCCTAATTATTTATTCTGCTTAAGGTCAGGTTCAAGTTAATATGCCCCCGCTATACCTGCAGAAAGGTCTTGTCCCAAGCAATGATCATGTGAAATATGACGGCCGTTGGCTAACAACTCAAAATTTTTGACCGAGGTTTAATATTTCAAAGAAATTTGACCTTGAAAAATGACATTGACCTTGAATGATGGCCTTGAACTTGGAACCTACAGAAAGGTCTTGTCCCAAGCAGTGATCATGTGAAATATCAAGGTCCTATGACTGACCATTCAAAAGTTATGACCAAGGTTATTTTTTATTACAGAAATTGACCTTGAAAAATGACCTTGACTGATGACCTTGAACTTGGTACCTACAGAGATGTCTTGTCCCAAGCAATGATCATGTGAAATACGTTTAAAAAACATCGTGAAATTGACACTCATTCCGATTAAAATTATTCTCAATCATTCACACAGCGCTCCATTCATTCATTCCAAACACTTACTCAAATCGACCAAAAACGCTCCGAAATCGTTTGAAATCATTTAAAATCGTTCAAGACCTTAAGCAATGAATTCAAATCGATCTATCTTTTCTACGATTTAATAAGCTGGTGTGGACTCTCAAGTGTCTGATTGGTCCACAAAGACGTACAAATAGAAGAGTACGTTTATTTCGTTAAAGGGGGTAATTAATAGCCCTAATTTTGTTCATCCTGAACAAAATTAGGAATAATGGATCACCTCCCTTTAATATTACTGAAAACTCGCTCCGCACACTCATTCATTTTCATTCCGATATCATTCCAAAATCATTCACCTTGACCATTTCACAATGTTCTTAACTGTATGAAGGCTCTATGACTCACCATTCAAAAGTTATGACCTGGATTATTTTCTTTTATGAAGTACGACCTTGAAAAAAGACATTGTTAAGCAGATCCAAGACGTTAATGTGTGTTATTTCTGGTCTGCATGGTATTTTAGGATGAACTTAAAAATGGTAGTCAAAATAATCTATGTGTAAGAAACACTTTTGTAGATGTCCTTCCACATTTGTATATAAATTGTATGACTCAAACATCTGTTTTTTGAGTTCTTTACTATCCTAATAAATCCTGGTTATTTAGAAAATTATTAGATTCTAATTTGGAGATGACAACTAGTTTTAAGAAAAAAATGTCTCTTCTTTTTCTTTTAGTTTGTGGACCAGTAAGAGTCACCATATAACCACTAACAAATGTAGAAGAGTGGTATTTAATTATAAATTCGACCTCTCTGAGCCTAAATAAGGAAATTTACATTATGTTTTTTTGGGTATGACTTTATATCAAATTACAAGATCTAAAGGCAACCTAATGGAATTCTAGCGAAAACGATCGGCATAAAATTATGGTTTAAGATGTTGTTGTCAACGTTCCTGGCTGCCATCTCAAACAAAGATAAAATGCAGATACAATCCGTTTGAAGAAAAATGGATGGAAAGAGAAAAAAATTTGGTATATATTAAAAGAATTGAAAAAAAAACTTAGTTAACTCCTATTCACAGTTAAATGTTGCCAAACAATCTACCGTTCTGTTTGGCAGCCATCTTAACTGATAGACGCAATTTTGATGAACAATTTAAAAACTAGCATTTGCTTAATCAAGTAAGCAAGTATGCAGATTAATAATAATTTTGAACATAGTTAAAAAGGTCATTTAACATTTGCAGTTAATTAAAATGGTATTATTCTCAATATTTCATTCATGGCTGCCACCTAGTTAAGAAGTCAACTTACAAGTGGTGATGGGGCCATCAAATCTAATTTCAAGTAGACAGGATTACAGCTATAATCAAGAGACATGACAGGAATTGAATCAATTTCAAAGTTTGGTTTGTCAAATAGAATCTATTGTTCTCTAAATGCCGTGTAATATTACTGTTGGCTGCCATGTTGTCTACAATAGCTATTGTTTCTTTCCCTTTATTGGTTTATTTCCTCATAATACTTAAATATATGACTTTTGCGACAAAACTAAGCTCCAAAATGCAAAAAAACTATCATTCAGACTAGTAAAGTGGTAACGTGTACTCGTTCAATGGGTCCTGGCTGCCATCTCAATTTTCTCAAAATGCTCAATGATGACAAGGTGTCATCACGCTGATTCTTGATGAGCAAGACTTGGGCTACAAGAATCAGCCAAGAAAAAAACTTTATACCACACTACTACGTTCAAGTGAAATAGCCCATTTTTTCTACCAGACTAATATAAGTTCGGTTAATTATGCACCTTTATACAGTGATAAGACTTGTTTTGCACCTGAGATGAGGATTAAACTGGAAGTAGTCGTTTTCTAATATCAAAGATAAAAAAAATATTCCTTTACAGTGAGCTTTTAAGAGGGGCGATAAAAGTATGGACAAAAAAAGGGAAAAAAGGCGCGTAGGAGGTTTGAACTCATAGATGTATGATTGAGAGTACGTACCTTTACCGACTGAGCTAGTATTTCTTGATTTCAGTCTCTGGTAAAATTGTGTATTTATCAATAAATTATTTGCGGTTGACGCAGTAAGAACTCGGAAATCTTCCGCAGATATACGGAATATGCACTGAGGTATATTTTAAAAGCATAATGATAGGAATTGAACGTGATCCATGCACTTCAATTTTGAAAGTACATGAATGAGTAAACCTTACGATCTAAGCCAAGCAATGATTTTTGCTTGAAAGGTAAATCGTATCTTCAAAATGTATTTTTATTTTTTAAACCCGCTTTATCTATTTCGAAAGAATAGCACGGGAATTTAACCGTTAGAAATAGATTTCACGGCTCACCGCGTAAAATCTACCTATACAGTTAATTTCATCGTGAAATTGATATTCACTCCGATCAAATCATTCAATATGACTCAATCAGCGCTCGATTCATTCGATTCAAACACTCACTCAAACCGATCAAAAACGTTCCAAACTCATTTGAAAACATTCGGAAATCGTTCAAGACGATCAATACTTTATTCAATCGATCAAATTATTCAACGACTTCATTGCCCGGTGTTGATTTTTAAGTGTCTAATAGGTCCACGAAGACACACAAATAGAAAAGTACTTATTTTTTTCCAAAGGAAGGTAATACAAATCGGTAATTCTGTTCATGCTGAACAAACTTAGCGATATTGGATTTCCTCCCCTTAATTTCACCCAAAATCCGCTACACACTCATTCAATTTCATTCCAAAATCCTTCCAAGATTAGTCATCTAGTCAATACACGATGTTCTTAACTGCATTATCTATATCCATTGACTTTTCCTCAAAATATTATCGATTTTTCTTGAAACCAAACAGATTGAGTGTAGGTTCCTGTTTGAGAATTGGGATTGTCTGCCGGAAAATACGTGAAAATGGGCATTCTTTCGCTCAATATCGATAATCTCTCAAATGCGATCAGATTTTCTCGAAACTTTCACGGAATGGTTCCATAGTACTAAGGCGTAAAAAAATAAATGTTGTGTTTCCGCTAACCCGACCGACCCTGTTTTTGACCCCCGACTCTGCTGTTTTTATCGGCAAAATGAAAAAAATAAAAATTAAAATGTCCGACCCATCCTGATTTTCGCCCGACCCATGAAAGTTTCGAAATGTTCGTTTTAATTACATTTTCTTAGTTTTTTTCCGTTTGCTTCATTCAAGTAGCTCTTCCCGAGTTACTCAAGCGCTTTATTGAAGAATCATCACCGTAAATGCAAGTGTCAAGATGATTATGAAGAGAATTATCAACCCGGAAATTAAGAAAACAAGATACAAATTTTTAATTATTGTCGGTTCATTAGAAACATAACAACATTAGTGATGTAGCGCTACTTACTGACTTAAAGCGTGTAAAACGAAAGAAGATGGCTTGGTCACTGTTGGCAATCAAATTGGACAAATGATTTCATCAACTTGAAATTGGCGTCTGCAACAGCTTTCAAATTGGGACAGTCCAAAATATTTCTGTCTGGTTATGAAAGGTGCGTTGATGTGTACTTGGATTTCTTATCTAAACTCTGCACTGTTATTGTTTGATATATTGTTCTTTGTCATTTAAAGCTCCACTGGTTGTCAGGCCAGTGGGCTATTTGTCATGGCCCTGTGTCTGTCATCCATGTGTGTGTCCGGTCGTAAACTTTTTCTTCAAAATTCTTCTCCAAAGAAACTACTGAATAGATTTCAATCAAGTACTCCCGGTCGTAAACATTCTCTTCAAAATTCTTCTCCACAGAAACTACTGAATGGATTTCAATCAAACGTCACAGGAATGATCCATGGTTGATCCTTCATCGGATGGAAGCAGGTCAACTCGTACCCACGGCAACTCGTACCCTTTTTGGTCAACTCGTACCCTTATTGGTCAACTCGTACCCAGTTTTTGGTCAACTCGTACCCAATTTTTGGTCAACTCGTACCCTTTCCAAAAATTATGGAGTCAACTCGTACCCTCTTTTTTTTTATTATGTGCTGTCAAAATAAGTCTACTTTATTACTTACGACATTCTTTCATGTTGGACATCACTTTTAAGTCTGGCATAGTTTGAAGATGTGTCATTAACAAGAATTATCTCAATCAAAGGACAGTAAATTTCACGTTATTATTTACTGTATAATTGAGGATCAAAAGCTCGACAAACTTTATTTTGGTCGCGGCTTGAATACAAATTATGTTTTAAAGTAAAATATACTTCCCAAAACTTCACGAACAAATTAGATGCTTAAAAGGCAACACAAGCCAATAAAGACAATCAATTATTTGATCAATTTGACGGACATGTTGATCATTTGAATGCTTTCGAGGCGGTTTGTTGTTGTTGTCGTCGTTTTATTAACGATTTCGGAGCGTTTTTGGGTGATTGGAGTGTGTATTTGGAATGAATGATAAGAGCGCTGAGCGATTTTCGGGTAGGGTTACATTCCTACATTTAAAAACATTGTGAAATTGATACCCACCGCGATCAAAACCATTCAATATCACTTATTATTATATACTTTGATATTGTCTCTATGTATTTGAACGGGAGGAAAGTGTGCAATATTTTTTGATATTGCATACTTTGATATTGCACTAAGATTATTTTCACGTGCACAAATGGACTGGACTACTTTTTGGTTGCTACCTCGCCATAAGTTAACATAAAATAACATCAATGCTTTCTTTTTGCGTTCAATATTCGAGAAATAGTTTTGTCAGAGTAAAGAAATATGTTTCAAGTTCTTTGAATGCCTAATGGTTAATTCACCAGTGTTTGTTTTCATCTATTTGAAACATTTTCCGAGAAATAAACCACTTCATCCCCTCCCCATCTCCGTCGACTCAGATGCCCCCCCCCCCCCCCCCCCTCAAATTTCTTCCAAATCACTGTTTTTGTTTCTCTTTTCTTTTGTTATTTTATAACATAACTCTTTCAAAACTATTTCATGCACATCCCTTTGTGTCTATCATAATTCTAGTATCTATCTCTCTTCCTCCCTATCTTTCTCTTTATTTCGTGTTCGAACGCCTTTACGTAAATTCTGGATCCGCCTTTGTATTTAATTTCACTCACTCCAAACACTCACTCTAACCATTCAAAAACGCCAAAAATGACTAAAGAATGTAAGATCTACAACTACCTTCAAAATTAATAAAACAAGAACCAAATCGCGATTTCGCTGATATAATTGAAATTTTAAGCGTCTGATTGGTTCTTGAAGAAGTGGGAAGCTATTTAAAGAACTTCTTTGCATATTTTATTAGAGGGAGGTAATATCTATCGCAAATTTTGTTCATTTTCGATAATTGATTACCTCCAAAAATTCACTCAAAACTCGCTCCACTCACTCATTCAATTTCATTCAAAATTCATTCCAAAATCATTCACCATGTCAATTTCACGATGTTGTTAACTGTAATACACTCACAAAGTTTAATATATACTGGGCAAAAAAAGTTAGGGATCAAAACTTTATTTATTTTTTTCTAAAGGATACACTTCATTTTCAAACCTTACTCTATTCTGTTATATGCGTTCACCTTCCCTAAGCATAATTTTATGGAAAGTAACGAACTTTTATCGAAGGATACGGCTTCATCAAAACAATGCCCAAAATACCCTTAAGATTAAATTGTAAATTGGTTTCACTAGTAAGCCTGAATTGAAGAATTCTTACACTGTGTGTGTAAAGCGACTGACAAGTCCAGGGGTGGCTTCTTCTTGCATGAATAGTAGGTTTATAGTGCACCTGTATCCTTCTTATCCAATGTTTATGGCGCTTTTAATTAACTCCTCTCTTTTCTTTTCTTATCGCATAAACAAGCACATCTTGTGATTCAGATAAACTTTTTCGGTCTAAGATCTTTTGTTTGCCATAAGCCTTATTTATGCTCTATTGAATCTAAAAGTCTTGAGCAAAAGGTCCAGACTGTTACAACAAGATTTCTAATTACATGGTACTGATTGGTAACAAAATTTCTATTCGTGCGCTCATTTTCATCCAATCAAATGAATCCATCCACAATAGCAGTTGCACAAGTTCTACAACTGGAAGAGAATTTTCAAATCTATAGTACACACAACCTAGCGCAACTTTTTCGATGATGTCGAGGTCCATGTGGCAAACAATGTTGGTGCTGGAAAAAAAACCCTCAAAAATGCAATTGAAAGATTTGTCGATTTATGGAAACCAATTCTTAAGGAAGCTCACACTGGGTATGTTACACCCTCTTCTCTAAACACGTTTAAAATCCATACAAAAGCTGGACTCACCTGTGAAAAGAAAAGCTGTGAGAAACCAAACTCTAAATCCACATGGTTACTTGCTCAGAGCAAACTTAGAATTTTATGCGTCTCGCTAAAACTGGTTGAACTGCTAGTCTACCATTGAGCATATGAGAAGTCAGGGCATGTTCTTGATTGTCTGGGTCGACACTTACCTTTCAGGTACATATTTGAAGTCTTACAGCCGCCTGAAACATGTTGAACCTTAACAAATTTAGCAATGCCATGACCATTACCAGCAGGAATAGTCCGCTTTACACACAATTATTGCCTTCGGTGCACAGATTTAATCCGGTTGAATCTATTCCAGTACCTAGAGTGTTTTGCGACTAGAAAGGTCAAAGACACAAATATGCGGAAAGTAAATAAAAGAAGATCACATGGTTTCCACATGTTCGCTTTATTTAGGTGATTGGATTACAATTATCCTTTGTCTTTTGTTGATGTTGCATCGAAAGTGCTTTTTCATGCCTTAAATTGGAAGAAGATACACCAAAGAAAATTCAGATACACAGCCAATGTTCTCAAATAATTTCAAGCCGAAAAATGAATTTTGAAGTTTTGATCCCTAGCTTTTTTTGTCCAGTATAAATGAATATTTTAGTTTGACCGCCAATGTAGCCAAAATAAAACAACCGCCATAATTACCCAGTTTACAGTAATATATATATATATATATAAATAGTTTTTGCTACATTGGCGGTCAAACTAAAATGCGCCAAAATTAATCCACCGCCAATATTTGTCATTATTTAATGACAAATTCCTTTATCATAATGGAAATGTGATTGTCTGTGATGTACATTTTAGTCAATGTTAATTAACTTTATTTGAAAGATATTCAGACCATACTTACTAATTTGGAATTAGAAAATATGCTGACAACGGTTACATTTCGAGGTGACAGCGCAATACTTTTGCAAGTGCACTTAAAATAGTATTGTACTGCTCTCTCGATTTGTAAATGCCTAAAAAGCGATTTCAAGGTTGGTGAAATCTGTAAAGAACTTGAACACGAAGTATAACTCTAACGAACGGTGTGAAAAACAAGCTATTGTTCCGTTTGTAGAAAATTGACATTACTCTAGAAAATTGCCTTTCATATACTTTCGCCGTTTTTTTGGCGTTACATGTAAGATGCGCCAAAATATATCACCGCCAGTAAATCGTTACCGAAAAACCGCCAAATGTGGACACCGCCAATATAAAGCAGTTTACAGTGCGATTTATATATATATACACCACTACTACCTTAATTCATCAAGATAAACCCACCAAAGAAACCTGGGATACAGTCGATACCGCTTCCAAATCTCTTTTGATGCCGACAATGCATATGTATTTCTTTCAAGCCTCGATACCTATCGTTCACTGGCTCGACTCATGATCAAGTCATATCATACTATACATTGCATCTTCACGAGTCAAGGGGTATCGAATCGATAGCTTCTTCTCGAAAGACAAGTAAAACGTTCGTAACCCTTGGTTCGACAAGATGTTTACATTGCTGATTTACTTATTCTTTGTTTCTGTTAATCCGATTAGGCGTTTTGATTGACGTCGGTCGAAAACGTCTTTTATTCCTTTATCGACGCTACTCTTATTGGTTCTTCCTAACTCGAACTTTTATCCTACTGTACTTAAGTCAATTTCATTTTTGTACCTCTTTCATCCGTTGTATATAAGTGTGCGTCGCACACAGTTGTGATCATTCCTGCGTTTGAAATCTCTAATGGCTTCTATAGGTCTTATTCCGCTATCCAGACCTAGTTATGATCGATTTTGTGCGCCTATGATAGCGTTCCGTTGACGTCGCCATTTTCACGCCGTTTGGCTAATACCCTGACAGAACAAAACTTCATAACTGAACACTGCGTAATGCCATTTGTGTAAAATACACATGTGTGAACTCTAAAGGTGAATGCTTTCAACAATGTTAGTTTTATATCAAACTCTTCGTAAATATTGAGAAAAAAATGACGTTCAAACATCTACCATATAAGATTTGTAAGTAACAAATTTGAAGTGCGCCGACCACCCCTACCGAGCGTGTCTTTTATAACTATATTTCTGAACATGAACATATCAAAACCAAGAAACCTTTATCAATCTTTTGAATTGACGTATGTTGTCAACTCGAAGAATGTTACTTTAAACGGACGCCAGATTTTTGAATAATCGATAAAATTCACGAATTTCTGGGACAACCCTCGTATAGATTTTTTCCAGTGACTTTTGCCAGGAAATATAATGAACGAACCATAATCTAACATTGGTTGAAATAGATTGTATTTATATAATAAAACAACAATGTCTGAAATAAAACCAAGTTTTGACGAGCCATGAAGATATGCAAACAAACGGAATAAAAACATATCCATAAAAATGCAGTTCCTTTCTAACCGACACAATTGTCCAAGAAAAGTCCATTTTCTCCTATGGATATAAGCTGCCAATGGAAGGGAACTCAAAAGACCGAGAACAACGTCTGTACTCGATCTTATGCTCAACCCTTGCATTTGTTTAAGACACAGACGATGTGACCTTTCTAGGGACAAAATATCTCTGTCAGAAAGCAGCGACAACAGCTCACATCCAAACAATGCTTTCGGACTAGCTATAGTTTCATATATTTTGAAGCTGTTCAGCGGATAAAAATCATGTTTATAGAAAACGTGTTTGATTAATAAAAAAACATTCCCTTTAATTTCCTGTCAACATATTACCATACATGTATTTAACTAGGGAAAAAGGTTTATTGAATTTTGGGTAATTTATTCCTAAATGTGTATATTCACCCTTTTCAACAATTTTATCTTGACCAATGCGCCTTAATTTAAGAGGTTACTTTTCTTCGTAAGATTGCTTTGATTCATTGAATGTTGGAACCGCACACGTGACAGGAGAGCATTTTCGTGTTCATTAAAAGTAAAACAAGATGTGTTTGTGAAACACGAATGCCCCCATAACAGCGATCTCTCGATAAGGCAAATGTTAAGTTTGGTTAAGTTTTCGGACAGACGGACAGACAGACGGACAGACAGACGGACAGACAGACGGACATGAGTAAAACAATATACCCCCGATTTCTCGATACGAGCAATTTAATTTACAAGCCTTAAAATAACAATGAATAATACTTTTATATTTCTATTTTTATAATCAAACCTCAATACTCGTTAATGGGACAAAAGTTAGCCAGGGATAAGGGTGCAATGAACCGAATTCTAAAAGCGCAAGAAAACGGTAATAGATTATTGATACAGCAGATAGCCTATACACCGAAAGGTTATAGAAACGCATCCCTTAAACCATCTTTTTCTCATACCATTATTCATTGGTATTTGCCATTATAGCTTTAGTGACTACATGATGAAATAATCAACCTTTTATCATATATCTGTTTCCAAAGCACGTTAACTTTGAGTTTGTCCCTGATATTTCAACAATTTCAGATATGCGCAAAGCAAAGACTCTGACCAGCCTGTTCATCCGCACAGTCTGACTACAGTCTTCACTGTGTGTTTAGTAGACAGATAAGGTCTCAAAGTATCTGTAGACTTTCATGTAACTTTATATTCACAGTATATGACTATCTATGATACTCAGTGATTGCACCTCGCCAACATTTCAAATTGTTGGAAATGTCACGTGCAGGCTCATTTTATAAATGCGACCACACGTGACATGTGCCTGTGTAAAGCGATAGGATGACGAAGTTGCCAGCAATGCTACAATTCTTTGCTCTCTCAGTAAAGTCAGAGAATGAAACTCTTTGGTCCAAATTTATCCGTATTGATCTCGTCTTAAGTATAGTTTTAAACATTAAATGTATCGAGGTTAGACAAATTTCTTTATTAAAGTTTTCTTAAATACACGTTCCTTTTAAAAACAAATATCACAATTCATAATTTATCTATTTTCGATTGTTTTTGTAATTCGCATTGTACAATTAATAACATTGTAAAATTGACACTCATTCCGATAGAAATCATTCTAATTCATTCGCTCAGCGCTCAAATCGTTCATTCCAAACACTCACTCAAATCGATCAAAAAAGCTCAAAAATCCTTTGAAAATATTTCAAAAACGTTCAAGACGATCAACATTTTATTCAAATCGATCAAATTATTCTGCGATTCATTTGCTGGTGTGGATTTTAAAGAGTCTGATTTGTCCACACTTTAACGAAGAATGACAAACAGAAAAGTACATATATTCTATTAATGGGAGGTTATAAATAAGGCTAATTTCGTTCACCTTAAACAAAGTTAGCGATATCGGATTACCTCCCCATAAAATCAATCAAAACTCACTCCACACATTCATTCAATTGCATTCCATAATCGTACTAAAATCATTCATCTGGTTAATTTCACGATGTTGATAATTGTAACCATGGTTTCAATTCAAAAGATTTCTGTCCAGCTAAGATCAGATTGTTACCTTTCATCTAATCAGTATCTTTGGAATTATTCGATGTGTATTTAATTTTTCAGTTAAAAGGTGGTTGTGGTGTCTCAATCCTCTTTCGGAATCGTTCCGGTAATGAGTTAATTAAACGGGGAGGGGAGGGATTGATGGGAGGGGGAGAGGGAAGGGAGAGAGGTTGTATGGAAAAGGGGGAGGATGGGGAGGTAAAGGGGGGTTGGATTTGGGAAATTAAAGGCTGACTGTGAGGGAGAGGGAGGGGGAGATACGGGCGAAATCCATCCGGATAATTTTGAGGTCTTTCAAATCCTCCTTTCTTTTGTAACTTTGAAGGTTCGAAGGTTCCTTCGTTTCTTTGTTCAATCTTCCCCTTTTCTGTCATGTACAGACTTCCAAAATTACTAGATTTCAAGAAACTTAGTAACTCTTCATTTCTCTCAAAGGAATATTCTTTCATAGTAAGTTCTTTTGAAATGGAATTAACTTTATTTGAGCATTCATTAATCTTTGGTTGAGCTGTTTTTGTTGATAGAAACAGTTGTTTCCTCTGTTGGTACTGATGTTTATCATTAAGATCGGCTTTTAATTGCTTCAACTCCTCTATAATAGACTGGCACCTTGTGGATTCGTTGTCAAGTTTTTCAGTCTCACTATCTCTAACTTTACACATTTCTCGTTTCATACTCTTTTCAAGCTCATCAAGCCTGTTGTTGATATCTACTCTAAAAGCATTTATATCAGAGAAGACCTTTTCGAAGCCTTCGTGGACCTTTTCTCTAAGGAGTATAGATTTCGTCAAGTTCTCCTTAACTTGTTTCACGACGTCATTGATGTCTTTCAGACAAGTCTTATATTCATCGCTTTCTTCGTAATTTCTTGCTACATCATCAATATATTCAAATTTACACTGGTAATGTTCAGTGGTGATGCATAAAGTGCAGCAACCTTGTCGATGCATGTCACAAAAATATTTCAATGGCTCATGGACGTGTTTTTCACACGTCATTTCTCTAAAGTCCGGGGCCTTTCCTTTTGGCATGTCGTTATTCTCAAGCAGGGAATGATGTTTACTAGCCTTCGATTTCCTGTGGACCCTGGCACAATTATGACACAGAAACTCGTTGCAATCTGTACAATAGTGATGCGCCCTTTCCTCATATCCGTCTGTTAGACAGAGGTCACACAACAATTGGGCTTGATTGTCAGATTCCATGTTGTTTATTTTACCCGGAACTTCATTAATTTCAAACGAAATCTGTAATCAGAAAGTATGCATCTCTCAAAGAACGAAAGGGTAGGACGAAGTATGAATCGGAGAAAAGGAGTTCATTTTCAATGAAATTTCCTAACCTATCCAAAGATTTGTTGATTTCAAAGTTCTCAAAACAACGACGGGGACAAATTACATCCTCTATAAATACGTACACTATGAAAAAATCATGTCAATACATGAACCCCGGAGTCACTTTAAGCGTTCGCGCTAAATAAAGTGAAAAAAAAATTAACACATTATGCACTCTTTAATATAACACAAATTCTTTAAGAAAACTTACATTTTCTGTTGATGAAGCATTCTCTGTCATGTCTGAAGCATTTAAGTCGTCTGCTGCCAACTCAGAATCGATGTTTTCTAGTATAATTGTTTTCGGTTTCGGCGCCTATAAACCAAAGGACAAGAGGCCAAAGATGGCATGTAACGCTCCACTGGCTTTCATAAATCTATCAACGGGAAACTCAGTCAGATAAGGAAATTTACAAGGAAATTTGTGAAGAAGCCAAAAGTTGGACAGAAAATGTAGGCTAAACCTTATTTGGAAAGTCATTTTTTTTCAAAATATATATAAGTATTGATTCTAAATAGATTTTTTAAAATATAAGATAGAATGTCTTAATGGACTTTTAACAATGAATCTATACTATTTATAGGATGGGAAAATGACAATCATTTTGTGAACATTATGCCCCGCCGAGCCACACCTATATATGGACCAATTGAAATTCTGCTTAGAGGAGATTCATCAAAGGAACGGTATCCTTCAAAGTTTGGTTGAAATTGGCCAAATGGTTTGGTAGGAGAACATTTCTGCAGTAAAAATAAGCCCCAAAATTTCTAGAACAAATTTGGTAAAGGATCACACAAGTAACACTCATGCAAATGATGATTTTTAAACATTCTATAGTGAAAATAAGCCCCGCTCTGCCATGCCCTTTTTCTGGGGTCAGTAAAAGATTCTAGAACATTTAATGAAATTGGTCACTTAGAGAACATTCATGCAAACTTTTATTAAAAAAAAAAACAAATGGTTTAGGACAGATACAATTTGACAGATTTCATAAAAAAGCATATTTAGGGGTCAACCAAAATTTCTTGAAAATTTTAAGAAGAGGGACATCCAAGAAACATTCATGCCAAGTTTCATTTGAAACGGACCAAAAGTTTGGAAGGAGAAGATGTTTTGAGATTTCATAGTTAAAATAAGCCCCCTCCCCGCCACTAACATATTTGGGGGTCAATCAAAATTTCTCAAACAACTTTAGAAGAGTGTCACTTAAGGATCATTCATGTCAAGTTTAATTGGAATCGGGACAATGGTGTGGGAGGAGAAGAATTTTAAAGAAGTGAAAAAATGCCGCGCCCTCTCACGCCCATGTTTTGGAATTAACAGGTAAAATTATTTTGAAACTTTAGAAGAGAGTCACTCAAGGAACATTTCTGCCAAGTTTCGTCAAAATCTACCCATCGGTTTAGGAGTAGAAGATATTTAAAGAAAAGTTTACGCACGGACGCACGGACGCACGACGAACACATCGTCAACAATTGCTCGCTGGCCTTCGGCCATTTGCGCTAAAAATGGACAATCTTGTACATTTTGAAATGTAATTTGCTATATTGTACGGCAAACTGCAGTATAGTTGAAGAAACTATCACATGAATGATTTGAAATATGCACACTTAACAACATCGTGAAATTAACAAGTAGAATTATTTTGAAGTGATTTTGGAATGATTTTGATTGAGTGAATGGAGCAACTTTTGAATGAAATTAACAGCAGGTAATACATTTTATCTTATAACTATACAAGTATCCGTATGATAACAACCCGTATGATATTTTTTATGATATCACATAGTTATTTTTAGAACAATAATATCATACAGTTATTTTTAGAAAC
This sequence comes from Fragum whitleyi, assembly GCA_948146395.1. Classification (NCBI taxonomy): domain Eukaryota; kingdom Metazoa; phylum Mollusca; class Bivalvia; order Cardiida; family Cardiidae; genus Fragum; species Fragum whitleyi. The sequence continues at coordinate 13,470,542 of OX411560.1, forward strand.
TAGCATTTAAGTTAGAAACATCGACTAAAACAAGACAAAAAGAGGTTATAAGATAAATATAATACGTACTAAGTGTATTGTATGAAAAAATATCTAACTCGGTTGTGAGAATTGGTAATTGTCTCGGCAGAGCCTCGACAATGATCAATTCTCCCAACCTCGTTAGATATTTTTTTCCATACAAAACACTAAGTACGTATTATACATTATCGGTAATTTCGTCTTATTAGACAAAGTAAGCGATAACGTATTACCCCCTTTAAAAGTTAACTGTTGTCTTTTTCTATTTATGACCCGTCTCCCGAAAAGATACCTTTAGGGAAGTGCGTAAAGTGTCGACCCTTGTCAGCCTGCGTGATGAGCTAGAAAAAAGTACTGAATCATCAAGGTTTGTTTTGGAAAATTCGACAAAATATATTTACAACATCAAATTATAAACAGGGATAAGAATTTTTTTTAACAAATCTCGTATTCTATTTGATCTCGTTTGAGTTGAAAAATCTAATAAATTAGCTTGAAAGTTATCTCTTTCTGCTATAACTATGTATAACACTACACATACATTAGCTCCACTTGCACCTTTTTTAAAAATTTAGGAAGCTATGTTCAAAAGGATGGCGTTTCTAACCAAGTACAAATTTTTGTACGAAATAGTTAATTTTCTCTCGTCTTACGATTTAAGTTCCACATAGCTCATGCGTTTAAGGTCTTGTGCATTCAAATAATAAGGCAGAATGACAAACGCCATATGATAATAACCTGCTTATAGTCATCTTTGTCTATCCCCGGATAAATACATACATGTACGAAATTATCCCATTTCGTTTCGTGTTTTAAGAAACTCAACGAACGGGAATTATCGATGCTAATTGGTCCTGATTTAAATCTGATGCAATTTACATGACAATAAACCTCATGGCGTCCGTTTTTATATGAAACAGTTAAGAACATCTTGAAAGTGTCAATGTGAATGATTTTGGAATGATATAAGGATTGAAATTGAATGAGTGTGTGGAGCGAGTTTTCAGAGAATCTAATGGGAGGTAATCCATTATCGCAAATTTTGTTCAGGATGAACAAATTTGCGATACTGATTACTTCCCTTCAATAAAATATACATACAAGTTCTATAGACAGCTTCCTTTTTCATCAAGAACCTATTAGACGCTTACAACTTGATTTATTTTATTGAAATCGCGATTTTTCGTTATCCAAATTTATTTTGAATGACGTTGTTTTTTTTTTTGTTTTTTTTTTGTTTGTTTGTTTGAGACATCCTTTTTTTTTAAACTTTATTTATCAGAATCGTATCATACAACAACATTACATTACAATACATAGTGATTTTAGCATTTGTCGATTCAAAATACATAATAGAGATTGAGACTAATACAGTTATTCACATCGTGAAATCGACATTCACCTCAATCAAGCCCATTCTAAATCGCTCACTCAGCGCTCCATTCATTCCAATTATTTATTCAAATCATACAAAAAAAGCTCAAGACCCCCCATTGAAAACTATAGAATCAACAACGTCGTTCTAAATTAATTTTGATAAAGAAAAATCGCGACGTCACTGACATAATTCAAAATGTTAGCTTCTCATAGGTTCTTGAAGGAGTAGGAAGTTATTTATAGAATTTGTATGCATATTTTGTTAAAGGGAGGTAATCAATATCGCCAATCTTGTTCATCCTGGACAAAATTTGCGACACAGGATTACCCTCCATTCATTTCCCTTAAAACTAGCTCTATACACTCATCTTATTTCATTCCTTAATCATTCCAAGAACATTCACCTTGTCAATTTCACATTGCTGTTAATTGTATAATGTAAAAATCCACTTGTACTCAACTGAAGATTCATCCAGACTTAGAATTGGAATAAGAATATTTTATCTAATCCTTAAACGTATTGTAAACGCGTCAATAACAAAATACTAATATTTTCTGCATTTATCATAGGATAGATTATCATGAGTAACACAGCTTTTGACTTAAGTCTAGGTATACCCTCAATTGAGCACGTGAATAGCATACAAATAAAATTGATTCTTTATCATGGAAACCTGTATGATGTTAGGATACTTTAGGGACTTTCATTTCATAAATACTTTGCGAACAAGATTTTCTTTATCTTTGTTCAATTTGTGAAATCAACGTTTCATCGTTAGATCATATTTCTTTCTCGAGCGAAATACTATTTCTAAACACAAGGTTTATGGCAGACAAACATAGACAAAGATCAGACTGCACAATGTGCAGGCGGATCTCAGTTTATACAGTCTGCTTGTTACTGCTTTTTTATTACAAAAAAGTAAACTCGACTTATTGCTTTGACCATGATCACGCCAATCATTTAAACAAAAGTCAGGATGACGTTGTTGATTCGATATTTTTCAACCTTTTTTTAGCGTTTTTGAATGGTTTGAGTGAGTGTTTGGACTGAATGAATGGAGCACTGAGTGAGCGATTTAGAATGATTTTGATCGGAATAAGTGTCAATATCACGATGCCTTAAACTGTAATTCTAAATACTCGATATAAAACACTATCAAACTCACCACAGCTTTCTTTTGTTTGATCTTTTTCGGGAAAATGCTCTTGTCTAATACTCCCTTAGTTTTTAGAGCATAATCCTCCCTCGGCTTTCTATAATCAGAATACAAGGTTGCATCCATTGGTATTTCGTGTATCTATTTTAAGACAAAAACGATGTTTGACTACTTGACTAAGTTATTCCCCACCGAAATAGAACAAGAAGCCCAAGCGGGCCTGTATCACTCCACTGGCTTTTTAATCCCAAAACTTTTACTAAACAAATCTTACTTTGACTGAAAACAACATTTTGAAGTGTCTTTAGAACTATTTCTTCATGATTTACTAGGTCTGGCCAACATTGCACCAATATACACAATCAAGATTAATCTGCATACCATTTACTCATCTCATATAACTAACACAAATGGGAATGCAAGAAGTCCACTATTTTTAACACATTTCCGGGAACAATTTGAATAAAGGGACATTTATACCGAGATTAAATGAGTCCAAGTGATTGGGAGTAGAACATTTTTTTTTCTGAGATTTTAAAGTTCTTATTTGCCATGCCCAGCCACGACCACATCTAAAGGCAAATAAACAATTTAATCACAGGTATACCTGAAGAAAGTTTAAGTTTCATTGACATCGGCCCAATGGTTTGTGAGAAGATCTTTAAAGATATAAAAGTGAAAATAAACCCTGCCCTGCCACGCCCACACTTGGGGTCAATTAAAATTTCTTGAATAATCTTAGTTTAGGGTCACACAAGTATAACCATGCAGGGTTTTGTTGAAAGCAGCCCAACAATTTGGGAGGAGAAGATTTTTAAAGAGAAAAATAAGTAACGTTCTGCCACGCCCTTATTTGGACGTTAATATTTTGCTTTTGATAATTAAAGTAAGTGGTCAACAAAGGAGCATCAATGCCAAGATACATTGAAATTGGCCAAACAGTTTGGGAGCAGAGGATTTTTTAAAAGATTTTACAATGAAAAATGTCCTACCTTGCCACGCCAATATTTGGGGACCAATCAAAATTTCTTGATTAATTCAAGTAAAGGGTCACCGAAGGAACATCCTTGCCAAGTTTCATTGAAATCGGCCCAATTGTTTGGGAGGAGAAGATGTTTAGAGATTTTAACGTGAAAAAATGCCCCGCCCTGCCACGCCGATATGTGGGTGTCAATCAAAATTTCTTTAACAATTTAAGGAAAGGGTCACTAAAGGAGCATTTCTACCAAGTTTCGTTAAAATCTGCCCATTGGTTTGGGATGAGAAGATGTTTAAAGAAAAAGTTTACGGACGGACACCCCACCATGACAATAGTTCGCTGGCCTTCGAAGTGTGGAGCTAAAAGCAAACTTATACTTGCCAACTTAGTAAAATTTTCCATCTTCCTACCTTTGATCATGAAATCTTACAACTATCCGAGTTATGATATCTTTGTCATAGGCACCATGCAGATTCTTGAATGCCGGCATCATGGTATAAGAAAACGATGAAAAAAATTGTTGCTTATGTCTGAAAAGAATCGGTAACTCAATTTCGTATCAAACTACATGTTGCTGATGTTCACGTCAAGCTATCATGCTCCCTAATGCCAACTTAATCCCATCTAGAATCGGTAATCACATATCCTTTAATTCCTCATAATTCAACATCACACATCTTTATTTTCATTTTTTTTTTATTTCATGTCTTTTCTTGCTTATTTTAATATGTTTTCTTCGTTGGTCAAAAGGAAAACTTAAAAAGATACCATTAAATTACAGAAAGTTGCTGTTAAGAAATCGTAAAATTGACAACATGAATGATTTTGGTATGAAATTAAACGTTTGTGTGCGAGTTTTGAGAGAAATTCAAGAAAGGTAATCCAGTATTGCTAATTTTGCGATATTTGTTACCTCCCTTTTATAAAATATACGTAATTTTCTGTTTGTGTGTCTTTTTGGGCCAATGAGACTCTTTTAAATCCACACCAGCTCGGAGCGGTTTTTTGATCTGTTCGAGTGTTTGGAATGAATGAATGGAATGTTGACTGAGTGATATTGAATAGTTTGATCGCAGTGAGTGTCAATTTCACGATGTGTTTATCTGTATGTGTTAATTTAAAAGTGTTTGAATTCAAAATATATGACCTGTTCTAGGATTATCTCTGGAATATCCGGTAAACCAGTTGGTTTTATTTGCGCCAGTTGACAATATCGAAGATCCATTAAAGTCTTTCTTTCATACGATACCTTACGTCTTTCTTCGACAGCTGACGAAGCCTCTGAAATGTGACAGTTAACAACATCATAAAATTGACATGATGAATGATTTTGGAAAGAAACTGAGGAGTGTGTTGAGCAAGTTAAGAGTGAAATAGTCATACGGTAGACAGGATGCCGCACCTATTTTTTTTTCAGTATTTTAGGTGTTTGAAGTACAGATTATTATATTAATGTCATGTGATAAGAATTTTCCATATTTTCAAATGTCACGTAAGCGTGTGAATATGCGTTTATCGTTTGATTTAAAGCAACTCAATAATCAACGTTATTTTACGTCGGAATTTTATTACGCGAAAATGACTTATATGGGTAGTTAAGTTTTAAAGCCTTCTCATTTATGAAAACGCTTGAATCATGAAATTAAACTACCTGTCTTAATAAGCTACAGGTTATTTCTGATGTCAACATCCTTTCAAAGAACAAAAGATAATCGTGTATTTTGGAAGAAATATAGGCATTATCACGAGTGAATAGTTACCCAACCAGACTCGCGCGGAGAAACACAATTCATATGTAATTACAACGTCGCGACGTGTTTTTAAATTTTGACGTGCGGTGATATTTTTTAACGAATTTTCTAATACTATTCGCGAAGATAGGAAACAATTCAGACACAAATTTTCACCCCAGAGTGCTCACTTTAAGCATATTCATACCGGGTGTCCTCGTACATGTATTAATTGATCAACCCTATTACATATATGTGTACAGAATATAATCGTTATTGTCCTGATGGTAAGGTGGCGTAGTTTTAAGTTGAAAAATCAGTGACCGAAGTTATAAAACTTTTCTCATTCTCAATGCAATATTTTCGTTATTCTGTTTTAATACTCATTTTGAAGTATTAACATAAAAGAGAATATTAATAGGTTATTATGAATAGCAACTTCTTAATATTGTATTTTATTTTCATACATTGATTTAGATTTCAAATTTGAGAAAATTCTCAGTTGAGGCTGAGAAAAGTTTAACTACCTCGAGCCCAGATGAAGACACGGGACCGGTTAAACTGGGAAGGTTTAGTTGCGAGTCGGGCAAATAGAGGGGTACTGATAAAGATGCACAACTGTAGCATCGTAAAATTAACAAAGTCAATGATTGAATGGTTGTCAATGAGAGTGAGATAGAGAGAGTGAGTGAGAGAGAGAGAGACAGAGAGAGAGAGAGAGAGAGAGAGAGAGAGAGAGAGAGAGAGAGAGAGAGAGAGAGAGAGAGAGAGAGAGACTGAGAGAGAGAGAGAGAGAGAGAGAGAGAGGGAGAGAGAGAGAGAAAGCGAGAGAGAAAGAAGAGAGAGAGAGAGAGAGAGAGAGAGAGAGGAAGGAAGAGAGGGGGAGAGAGAGAGAGAGAAGAGAGAGAGCGAGAGATTACCATAAGAATGTTCTGTTTCTACACTAGCATGTAAGACGTCCAACTTCGACAGCATGCCAATCACATTTTCTTCTCCAAACAAGGAGTTTTGAGAGTATACCGAAACATCTTCCTAAATGTAAGGATAGTATCATATATCGATCTAACTGAAAAAATCATTTTCAGGATGTAAATAAAGTGTTTAGAGGTTTAAACCTTTTTCTACATCGATTGAGAAAAAGGTTCCTACAATTTAGATTAATCCCTCTCGATTACGCCTCCTTGTAAATTCATATCAAGTACAGTTAACATCATCTTGAAAGTAACAAGATAATGATTTTGGAATAATTTAGGAATGAAATTGAAAGAGTGTGTTGGGCTCTGAGTGAGTTTGATGAGCAAAAATTGCAGTAATGATTACCTCCCTTTAATAAAAAAAAATGCATACAAGTTCTAAACATAGCATCCTATTTCTTCAAGAACCTATGAAACGCTAACAATTGAATTATGTCATTGAAATCGCAATTTTCTCTATAAAATTATTTTGAATTACGTTCTTGATTCTATATTTTTCAATGGGTTTGAGTGTTTATGAATGGTTTGAGTGAGTGATTGGAATGAATGAATAGAGCGCTGAGTGAGTGATTCGGAATGTTTTTGATCGAGATGAATGTCAATTTCATGATGAAACTAATTGTAATTACTTAAACAGATTGTTGTTGTGTTAGAGTTGACTTATGAAACATTTTATTGGCATAAAGTTAGGCGTACCATTTGAAATATATCATATCATGTCATGTGAGTGACCTAAACAATAAACATATCAAATTAGACCAAATTTACGTTTAATTACGTTTTAAGCACCTTTGCCGAAGGCCAGTGAGCTATTGTTATGGCGGTGTGTCCGTCGTGCGTGCGTGCGTTCGTCCGTCCGTAAACTTTTTCTCATAACATCTTGTCCTCCTAAACAAATGGGCAGAAACTTTATAGAAATGTTCTTTGGGTGACCCCCTCCTTAAATTACTTAAGAAATTTTGATTGGCTCCCAATAATTGGCCTAGAGGACAGGGATTATATTTTCACTATAAAGTTTTCTTCTCCCAAACCATTAGGGCGATTTGAAAAAAAAACTTGGCACAGATGTTCCTTGGGTGACCCGTTACTATAACTGTTAAATAATTTTTATTTGACACCAAAATATGGGCGTGGCATGGCTGGGCTTAATTTGACCAGAAAATCTTTAAATATCTTCTTCCCAAAACCATTTGGGCGATCTCAACAAAAAGTTGCACGAATGTTCTTTGCGTGACCTTTTACATAAGTCATCAAATGAAAAAGAAATATATGATTGCACCTTAAATATGGGTGTGGCAGGATGGGTTTTTTTTCGCTTGAAAATCTTTAAAACCAATATCCTCCCACTCATTGTGGCCAAATTTAACGAAACTTTGCATGAATATTCCTTAGGAGCAGCTTTACTTCAATAGTAAATGAATTTTATGGACCCTTAGAGGTGGCTGTGGCAGAGCGGGGCAAATTTTCACTATGAAACTCAAAAAATCTTCTCTTTCAAATCAGTTGGATTAATTTGGTTGACACCTGATATTAATATTCCATGAATGATCCTTTGTACCTGAAAATGTGTTTAAAAAAGTCTTATTATTGCAATCACCTTTATGTTCCTATTGAGATGAGTAAAGGGTATGCAGGTTTATAGCGATTGAGAATTTTGATGCAATGTTGGCCAGACCCAGTAAATCATTCGTGTCCAGGAAGCAGAAACGAGGGGTATTAATCCAAGAACTTGAATCACAATCAATGTAAAGTAAATACATTTTAAACCAAAGCACTTTCGTTACCAACGTCAATGTGACACAGTTAACAACATCGTGAAATTGACCGTCATTCCTATCAAAACCATTCTAAATCGCTAAATCAGCGCTCCGTTAATTCATTCCAAGCACTCAATCAAACCGTCCAAAAGCGCTCAAAAATCACTAAAAATGATTGGATTTACAACTTCATTCGAAATGAAAATCTGTAGACAATATCCATGATTGACGTAATTAAATTTTGTAAGCGTATTATGCGTTCGTGAACACATAGAAAGCTTTTAAAAGAAACTGTATGTATATTCTATCAAAGGGAGATAATAAATCCCGCTTATTTTGTTCACCTTGACCAAAATTAGCGAGAATGGATTACCTTCCTTTAATTTCACTCTAAATTCGCTCAAACCACTCATTCAATTTAATTCTTAAATCCTTCAAATATTATTCATCTTATCGATTTCACGATGATCTTAACTGGAACAATTGTTCTATTTAATTGTTGTTAAAAAAGGCCAATCTGTCAAATTGATAGAAGATGAAGAACTCACGATGGACCGGTCTTTCGAAAAAACGATTGTTTAAATTTGAATGTATATAATGCTTCATTGGGAAACAAAATGCATTCATTCAGTTCTGATATGCAGTCTCATTCAATCACGTCCATTAAGCGAATTATGGTGAAAAGTGGAGACATTTTTTTTTCAATATTAAATGTTCTTCATATAACAACATCGTGAATTTGACACGGTGAATGATTTTGAAATTATTTCGGAATAAAATTGAATTAGCGGGGGGAGAGAGTTTCACGTGAAAATCGCGGAAGTTAATACAATATCGCCAATTTCGTCCAAGATGTTCCAAAATAAGCGTTATTTTCTTTTTACCTATCTTTAATTAAATACTTACATGTACATGTACAGGCGCTTTAAAGTCTGTTGCCATGGTTGAATTGACGTCATTAGCGGTGTCGGGTTTTCCCTGCTCAGCCATTAAAGGTACGGGTTGTCGTTCGAATACATCGCCCCTGCGAACTTTACCAATAGAAGTATCATTTTTTAATTGAGTCTGATTCATTTGCCATTGATGTTGAGATAGCTCAACCGAAGTTCCTGTATACTGTTGTCTTACATTGTCACGTGGAAAGCTAGGTTGGTTGTTGCTCAGATGTGGACTTTGGCGGGGAGTAGCTATTGAAAACGGATTTTGAAACATCTGACCTGTTACCCCGTAAAGTTGTTGGTTATGATAAATCTGTGATCCGCTTGTTGGACCTGTAATTGTGCATTGAGGTGTAAGTTGTAGCATGTGAGACCGAATCTGCTGAGTGTCCATGTAGGAAGAACTAGAAAACTGCGTTTGAATCATGTTGCCTCCAACAGTATTCCCTTGTCGAGAATCGTTTGACTTTGAAGGATCAGTCACACCCGGAAAGTCCGGAGTTTTTCCTCGAAAGTTACCAGGATTCATTTCTTTGAAATTTGACCTTTGTTATGATCTCTAAAGGATACAAGAAAATAGGTTTATTATTTCTCAAATGTATGTCAATGGGAAAGTAGAAAAAACATTCCTCATTCATAAAATTGAAAATTCTGATTAGAAAGCCCCGAGACGATTTTTTCGCGGTATTAAGAAGGATCATTGATAAGAAGGTCCCATTATAATTTTATTGATATATTTTGTTCGTTAAATGAAACGAGTTGAGAAACTAAGCACTTCGATTTAAAAGATAAGGGTAAAGGCCTTTGAGACATATAGCTTATAATATCGTGAAATTGACAAGGTGAACAATTTTGGAATATTGTCGCAATTGTATTGAATGAGTTGGTGGGGCGAATTTTGAATGAAATTAAGTGGATGCAATAATACATGTTGTACGTGTATATTGTATAAAATAGTCCAATTGAATAAAATTAGCGATAATTCCTATAGTAACCTCTTTAAAAACAGCATATTTTCCTGCTTGTATATCTTTCGGGCTAATCAGACGTTCTGAAATCCAATTTTGTCAATAAAAACATGCACTGATTTGATTACTCCGAATGAAATGTTGATCGTAATGAAGGATTTTGAGGTGTTTTAACGTGTTTTTTTTCCTTTTTTTCAGCTTAAATATTTTGAGTATTTATTTTGAATGAATGAATGAATGAATGAATGAATGAATGAATGAATGAATGAATGAATGAATGAATGAATGAATGAATGAATGAATGAATTCGAATGGTTTTGATCGAATTGAATGTCAATTTCATGATGTTACCAACTATACGCCAGAACATGTATACGTTGTTGATTAAAGTCACCTCGAGTGGCCATTTTATAAGGTAATTTGGTATAGGTAGATTTTGCGCGGTGAGCCGTGAAATCAACTTTTTACTGTTAGATTCTCGTGCCATTTGTTCGAAATAGATAAAAACCTGTTAAAATAACGAATTCAGAAGTTTGAAATTTATCTTTTAAACAACGCTATTGCTTGTCTCGAAACGTAAGGTTCACTCAAACACGAATTTTCACAATTGCAGTGAAGGAATCACGTTAAATTCCCGTCATTCGCTTTTTACTTATTCCCGATTTACCTACCGTAATGGACTCGTCGCTTTCGTCAGAGCCCAGTTTTAAAAATACACCTATATGTTTAACAAGTTGTATTTCATTTTTTCAACAAATGATTGACGAACGAATAGAAATTGCGCATTTTGAAACCATCATGTACAAAATTATCAAATATTGTCGTCTGTTGATAAATTAAGCAAACTTACTTGTTCTTACCTTTAATTACGTTCCCCGATTGTAGATTTACAGAAAATGGCTGACAATGACAGGGGTTTTTCCAAACGTACCCTACTTTCGATATTGGTAAACTTTTTTCTATAGCATAGCGTCAACGCCGTCGCGTAAAATCGTTTATTTTTTCTGCTGTGGTTCGGGGTGCGATGTTAAATTCATAAAGTACTAGCATATAACATACGGTATAGTGCGGTTTTATTGACTTGACTCTGACCCCTGCTATTTAGATGAATAAAAATCTGATTATTCCTACTCGGTTTTGCACGTGCCTTCATAGGAATGAATAACAAACGATATTGATTGTATTATATATTTGTTAATCGATAAAATATGTCGGTAATTGTTATTTGAGCATTTTTTCCACAGAGGTCAAAGTCGGGTCAAATTAACCAGGCTATAGCTACGAGGTACAAGGTGACAGTATTCTTTAGCGGACATTCATATAACTACGAAAATATTACAGGGTCATTATCAACTGTCCCAAATATCCCAAAGACTAGCTACAGTTAACTACATCATGAAATTGACAAGGTGAATGCTTTTGGAATGATTTTGGAATGAAATTGAATGAGGTGTGTGGAGCGAGTTTTGAGTGAATTAAATAGAAGGTAATCCAATACCGCTAATTTTGTTCAGGATGAACAAAATTAGCGATATAAATTACCTCCCTTAAATAAAATATTCATGCAAGTTCTTTAAATAGTTTCTTATATCTTAAAGGACCAATCAGACGCTTAAAATTTCAATTTTGTCAGTGGAATCGAGATTTTTTCCTAGCTTTATCTATTCATAATGAACTTGTTGATACTATCTTTGTCAGTGGGTTTGGAGCGTTCTTGAACGGTTTGAGTGAGTGATTGGAATGAATGAGTGGAACGCTGAGCGAGTGATTTGGAATAGCTTTGTTCGAGATGAATGTCAATTTCACGATGTTGTAAACTGTTTTGAGATTTGGAATGTGCTCATTTCCGAAGACAAAATAGAAATGGATGAGAGACACATTCAATATAAAATTCCTGTTGTTTTTTTTTTAAGTTTTGACGTTCCTGTTTATATTTCTTTTCATGTCGAACATATTAAGCGATATTTATTAACAACCTTCAATAAAACATGCATACTTGTAAGTTCTATAAATAGCTTCCTTCAAGAACCGATCAGACGCTTAAAAAACCAATTATGTCAGTGAAATCGCGATTGATTTTTTTCTTTTTACATGTATGTACCTATTACAATTAACAACATCGTGAAATTGACAGTATGAATGATTTGGGGATGATTTAGGAATGAAATTGAATGAGTGTGTGAAGGGAATTTTGAGTGAATTTAATGGGAGGTAATCCTATATCGTAAATTTTGTTCGGGATGAACAAAATTTGCGATAATGATTACCTCCCTTTAATAAAAAATGCATAAATATTCTACAAATAGCTTCCTATTTCTTCAAGATCTAATCAGACGCTTACAATTTCAATTAATTCAATGAAATCAAGATTTTTTTCCAAGCTATTTTTTTTTATTTTGAACGAAGTTTTTGTTAAATGTATTTCAGTGAGTTTGGAGCGTTTTTGAATGGTTTGAGTGAGTGTTTTGAATGAGTGAATGGAACGCCGAATAAGCGATTAAGAATGATTCTGATTGAGATCAATGTCAATTTCACGATGTAACTAACTGTATGAATGTAGCTGTCGGATTCATCTTTTTATGTCATTTTTAAGTGGTTTGCTCGAGTGTTTTGAATGAATGAATGGAGCGCTGGGTGAGCGATTTAGAATGCTTTTTTATTAACACGAATGCCAATTCCCCGATTTTATTATTTGTAGGCCTTTTCCTTAACAGGCATGTGTCATAAAGTACATATCTAAACTAAGGTCGAAAGAAATTATGCAAGTTATAATTTTGCACATGATTCTGAAAGTTTTACTCAAAATGAATAAATTTTCAAGATTTCGTTTCAAGATTTTGTATGATATATATTTGGCCAGCACAACTATTTACTACAGATTTTGACAAAAAGAGGTCGGTTTTCAAATACGCATACTCAGTGCATATGTCAGTGAAGGTGTCGATATATTATATCATTTTATTTAGAAATATTGAGCAAATTGATAAACGTGCGAAATACTTTATTTGAATTCAGCTGGGTCTCAGGAAAAAAAGAAAAATCGTCAGTACTGTAAGAAACTGCACACGAAAAGCCACTTCAAAACTATGAAAACCTGAATTGAAAGATTTTTTTAAATATTTTTTACGAAAAAACAAAACGTCTTTATAATTGCACCTTAAACCCTAAAGGTTCTTTCTTATATACCCTTCTGTTTGTCTTCCTTCATAAACCAATCATCCACTTTGAAAATCATACCAGTCAATTGAACCATAGAATAAATCAATCGATTTAAATTTAAAAGTCGATCGTCTTGAAATAGAAGTGTTCGAAATCTTTTCTAATGATTTCGGAGCGTTTTAGATCGATTTGGGTGTGTTTTGGTATGAATGAAGGGAGCGCTGAGTGAATGATTAACAATGATTATGAGACAACTGAGGCTTCGAAAGGATGTCATGGTAATGTGGGTTTCATAAGCAACGTTTCGGTGTTTCAAAAGCATCCAAATGTAATGATAATATAACGATTCTGTTTTACTGCTATCACGGGGCCAAAAGATGTCACCATACATTACAGGGGTCATTGTGCGATATTTCGAGAGTATGAAAAAGATAACTTGAGGTTCGCAAAAAAAATGATAAAAATTTAGTGTAATAAGTAGGTCCCCTTTAATGAAATAAAATGCCCATATTGGAACTCCATTTCATAAATATTTGAAAAATAATGAGTTTCAGAAAAGGTCGACCGATATTGCATTTCAGCAAAAACCAGGAAGACAGAATAATTTCAGATTTAAAAAAAAATGCCGCAAAAAATTCGACACAAAAAAGCCAGCCGACGTAATCTGCAATACTACAACAGTCGATAACCCTGAACGTTAGCGAGCGCTTTTCTGCTTTCCTATCCTCAATCGGGAACCCTCGGCGATTCTACGGAATAGACCTCGGGAATAATACGGTCGCTGCCATGAAAGCGCGTCATTTCGCACGTGGGTTTATATGACGTCACAAACATAACTGACGATGACGCTGCGAAAAGCAAAATCAACGTTAGGTAAAAATTGGGCATAAAATGATTTGAAAACAAAACGCAGTGTTTTACTGCGTTTTGCTTTCAAATCATTATATGCCAAAATGATCTCTATAGACGATCTGAAAGCATTAAAGAAATTTGCTTTTCTTCAAGCGTATTAACCAAAGTACTTCCAGGAGCCGAATTACCTAAAAAATGACCAAAAATTACTACACTTACGTCCGAGGTACTTTCCAGTTTACGGAAATGTCCGAGCGATGTTCCGAATGTCCTATCCTGTGGTGTCCGTGGTCTAGGGGTAGAGCGTCGGCCTCTTGACCCAAAGGTCCTGAGTTCGATTCCCGGGAGAGGCTATCGATCTTGGTTCTTTCATAGGCCCACACATTCGGCGCGAGTACTGGTGAATTTTCCAGGAAGCAGAATCCAGAGGGATTAATCTAAGTTGTAAGAACTTGTTTCCCAATCTATGTAAAATAAATAGGTTTAAACCCAACTTAAACCTGAACGCTGCGTTTGCTTGGGGCGCTTGCAATTATCGTCTAGCAACGTCACGAGGTCACTATGTAAACAAAAAAAAAAAAGCGGCCAACTTGACCATTATCGATTTTCTCGAAAATCTCGTGATTTTCGTTTTGTTTGGACTTTTGATCATCCGAAGGGCGGGATCTATGAAAACAAATATTTTTTCACTTCACTGTAAAAATCTAAAAATGTTTCCGGTGAAGTTGTGAGGAAAAAGCTTTCAATCGAGTAGCCTTTGCTGCCTTACAGCCAGTATTTTTGGAGAGCGCTTGCGATGCGTAAAGATAGACTTCTGGTTGTAAAAACTGCGAGCGTTTTCTTATCCTTGTCTTTTAAGGTAGTAGACCCGGAATAGTTTTGCAACACCTCAGATGTAATGAACTTTAACAGTGTTAACCAAGGTTTCCTAATGAAACCTAGATTAACATTGTGAAAGAATATGTGGTCCGAAATGTTGCGGAATTATTACGGGATTACTACCTTAAAAACTGTAATCAAAATAACGCCGATAAACCTGTGTGTCAATAGAATCTCATTACGCCGCTTTCAATAATCTTTCAGTTATATCGCGGCGGCTGAAGTACCTAACAATGGAAGCTTAGTTCATGAGTATGATTTTTAGTGAACTAAGCACTGTGCAGTGAAGTATTGAATAGGTCGGAATTATACCCCTAAATCCCTTTTATCGTAGGATGAGCACCAGTGCTAATATTTCCTGAAAATTAATTAGGATCAGTCCAGTTATCAAATCAGAAATTGATATTTCCCGATTGGATATAAAAAAATTTTCTTTCTCTATACAGTTAATAACATCGTGAAATTTACATTCATCGCGATCAAAACCATTCTAAATCACTCGCTCAGCGATCCATTCATTCATTCCAATCACTCACCCAAACCATTCATAAACACTCAAACACATTGATAAATATAGAATCAAGAACGCCATTCAAAATAATTTTTGAAAGAGAAAAATCGCGATTTCACTAACATAATTCAAATTTCAAGCGTCTCATAGGTACTTGAAGAAATAGGAAGCTACGTATAGAACTCTTATTCATTTTTTAAAAGGGAAGTAATCATTATCGCATATTTTGTTCATCATGAACAAATTTTGCGATTAAGGATTACCTCACATTAAATTCACTCAAAGCTCGCTCCACAAATGCATTCAATTCCATTCCTAAATCATTCCAAAATCATTCATCTTGTCAATTTCACAATGTTGTTAATTGTATACAAGCCGTGCTTTCAGGAGGTCAAAGCGCTTACAAACGTTAGCAAGCGTTTTCCTGCTTTCCTATCTTGAACGGTGTGCTTGCTTGGGGCTCCTGCGATAATCTGCTATTCCTTGGCTAATTTCATCTGAGTCTTTACTGAGAACATACATGTACTGACTAGTCAGACCTGTTATGACACCCGCCGCGGCAATAGCGCAGTTGGTAGCGCGCCGGACTTCTAATCCAGGGGTCTATGTTCCCACGGGTTCGATCCACGGCCGCGGCACTTATCCTTTCCGACATTTGTCTTCCACCAATGGGTAGATAATCGTAAACCTATGTGGAATAGCAACTGGAAGCTAGGAAAGGGATGTGGTGGTAGTACTGGTGTGAGAAATACCAGGAATCCATCGTTAGGTGCTCCAGTCGTCGCGATATAACTGAGAGATTGTTGAAAGCGACGTAAAACCCCAATTCAAATCAAATCAAATCAAACTTTTATGACACCCGCCTTTGGTGCAAGAGACCATCCCTGCGTTCAGGATGAAAACGTTAGCGCAATGGTTTCGAAATGATACCCCGCTTTGCACGTATGTGCACGTGCAAATCGTGCTTTCATCTCAAAGCGCTCGCGAAACGCTTTTACTTCCTGAACGCAAGGCAAATGATTTCACCGAGTTGGAGAGGGTATATTTTTCTGACTTGAATTGTCTAATTTTGTTTTCTTTCAAACGGGGGATGTTTGAGGGTTATCCACGTTGGAATTCTTAAGACTTACATTTTCAAATATTGAGTTTATTTTTGCTAAAACAACAACAACAACAACAACTACAACAACAAATGCGACTCTGCTGATACCGAGTACATCTGGGGTAACTTTTTTTTCCTTTTGGGAACGGGTTCGCAACTAGACCTTATCGGAAAATTATGATTTTCTAAAAATTGGGAAACATATTTTCACCGCGGATTGAGGTTCTTGTGAAGTGTTTGAGGCCCAATTCATTTGCCAAGAAAAAAGCAGTATGTCCAGGTATATAATATCAAAATGAAGCTATTCATGAGCATAAGCAGTTAAGCAACACAAGACTGCCATAGCTATAGTGGTATAGCCAAACCATTGTGGAAAAGGGTCATTTTGTACAGAACAAGCAACTCCAATATCTATCCAATCCGTTGGATAAAACTGGCTCATATTTGAACAAAGTACAGACTAAAGTACTACCCAGGTACTACTAAAAACGTTGGTATTAAACTCTAACCCAAAACGTAGTTATGCAAGCAATTTATTCTGACTAATTTGATAAACATATATGTCATATATGTCATCCTAATTTTGTAGCTAATACAAAATAACAATATCAGAGCAAACATTCTGCCTAAACTTTTGAATAAACTCAATGGTGCAATGCCCCACTCTTTCACAGGCTAAAAAAAATATGCTCCGTAAAGCTAAATTTTATGTCACTCACGCTGCATCGTGAACAATTAGGTTCATAACGCGCCAGATATGCAATCAATTGAGCCACACAAAACAAGGCTTTAACATATTTGGATAATTTTTAGCATAATTCCATAGAGTATTAGTAAAATGTACTAAATTCATTCTGAATTTGCCTATAAAGTCTAAATTGAGAGGTAGATGTCCTCATATCCCATTCTATCGAGTGGTTACTTGCTATTTGTTCACATATAGATTTTTACCAGTAACTTTTGCCACGAAATATAGCGGATGAACTATAAAATGGTTGAAATAGATTGTACTTATATAATAAAACAACAATGACTGAAATAAAACCAAGTTTTGACGAGCCATTAAGATATGCAAACAAACGGAATAAAAACATATCCTTTACAATACAGTTTCTTTCTAACCGACACAATTGTCCAAGAAAAGTCAATTTTCTCTCATGGATATAAATAAGCTTCCAATGGAAGGGAACTCAAAAGACCGAGAACAACGTCTGTACTCGATCTTATGCTCAACCCTTGCATTTGTTTAAGACAAAGACGATGTGACCTATCCAGGGACAAAATATCTCTGTCAGAAAGCAGCGGCAACAGCTCACATCTAAATAATGCTTTCGGACTAGCTATAGTTTCATATATTTTGAAGCTGTTCAGCGGATACAAACCACGTTTATAGAAACCGTGTTTGATTAAAAAAAAGTCCCCTTTAATTTCCTGTCAACTTATTAACATACATGTATTTAACTAGGGAGAAAGGTTTATTGAATTTTGGGTAATTTATTCCTAAATGTGGATATTCATCCTTTTCAACAATTTTATCTTGACCAATGCGCCTTAATTTTAGAATTTACTTTTTCGTAAGATTGCTTTGATTCATTGAATGTTGGAACCGCACACTTGACAGGAGAGCATTTTCGTGTTCATTAAAAGTAAAAAAATCAAGCAATTCAATTTACAAGCCTTAAAATAACAATGAATAATACTTTTATATTTCTATTTTTATAGTCAAACCTCAATACTCGTCAATGGGACAAAAGTTAGCCAGGGATAAGGGTGCAATGAACCGAAATCTAAAAGTGCAAGAAAACGGTAATAGATTGATAAAGCAGATAGCCTATACACTGAAAGGTTAAAGAAACGCATCCCTTAACCCATCTTTTTCTCATACCATTATTCATTGGTATTTGCCATTATAGTTTTTTTAGTGACTACATGGTGAAATAATCAACCTTTTATTATATATCTGTTTCCAAAGCACGTTAAATTTGAGTTTGCCCCTGATATTTCAACAATTTCAGATATGCGCAAAGCAAAGACTCTGACCAGCCTGTGTATCCGCACAGTCTGACTAGAGTCTTCACTGTGTGTTTAGTAAATAGATAAGGTCTCAAAGTATCTTAAGACTTCCAGGTAACTTTATATTCACAGTATATGACTATCTGTGATACTCAGTGATTGCACCTCACCAACATTTCAAATTGTTGGACATATCACGTTAAGCCTCATTTATAAATGCGACCACACGTGGAATGTAAAGCAAAATGATGACGAAATTGACAGCAATGCTACAGTTCTTTTGGATCTGTCCAAATTCAAGGGTTTTGCAGATGAAAATTTAAAGTGGATTAAATTTGAAAAATAACCATTCTGTAGGGTAGAAATCATTCTGGAAAAAGAAGAAATTGCTTGTCAGAAGCAATTTCTTCTTTTTTCACAATGATTTCTCAATCATGGAATAACAGGCATGTAAAAAGCAGGGATTAAACAGCAAAGGGTTAAGTATAAATTTAAATATTGAAAGTATCGAGGTTTGACAAATTTCTTTATTAAAGTCTTCTTAAATACACGCTCCTTTTAAATACAAATATCACAATTCATAATTTATATATTTTCTATTGTTTTTGTATTTTGCATTGTACAGTTAATAACATTGTAAAATTGACACTCATTCCGATAGATATCATTCTAATTCATTCACTCAACGCTCAAATCGTTCATTCCAAACACTCACTCAAATCGACCAAAAAAGCTCAAAAATCCTTTGAAAACATTTCGAAATCGTTCAATACGATCAACATTTTATTCAAATCGATCAAATTATTCTGCGATTCATTTGCTAGTGTGGATTTTAAAATGTCTGATTTGTCCACGAAGACACACAAACAGAAAAGTACATACATTTTAACACAATTAGCGATATCGGATTACCTCCCCATAATATCAATCGAAACTCACTCCACACATTCATTCAATTGTAAAATCGTACTAAAATCATTCATCTTGTTAATTTCACGATGTTGATAATTGTAACCATGGTTTCAATTCAAAAGCTTTCTGTCCAGCTAAGATAAGATTGTTATCTTTCATTTAATCAGTATCTTTGAAATTATTCGATATGTATTTACTTTTTCAGTTAAAAGGTGGATTTGGTGTCTCAATCCTCTTTCGGAATCGTTCTGGTAATGCGTTAATTAAACGGGGAGGGGAGGAATTGGTGGGAGGGGGAGAGAGGTTGTATGGAAAGGGGGAGGATGAGGAGGTAAAGGGGGGTTGGATTTGGGAAATTAAAGGCTGACTGTGAGGGAGAGGGAGGGGGAGATACGGGCGAAATCCATCAGGATAATTTTGAGGTCTTTCAAATCCTCCTTTCTTTTGTAACTTTGAAGGTTCGAAGGTTCCTTCGTTTCTTTGTTCAATCTTCCCCTTTTCTGTCATGTACAGACTTCCAAAATTACTAGATTTCAAGAAACTTAGTAACTCTTCATTTCTCTCAAAGGAATATTCTTTCATAGTAAGTTCTTTTGAAATGGAATTAACTTTATTTGAGCATTCATTAATCTTTGGTTGAGCTGTTTTTGTTGATAGAAACAGTTGTTTCCTCTGTTGGTACTGATGTTTATCATTAAGATCGGCTTTTAATTGCTTCAACTCCTCTATAATAGACTGGCACCTTGTGGATTCGTTGTCAAGTTTTTCAGTCTCACTATCTCTAACTTTACACATTTCTCGTTTCATACTCTTTTCAAGCTCATCAAGCCTGTTGTTGATATCTACTCTAAAAGCATTTATATCAGAGAAGACCTTTTCGAAGCCTTCGTGGACCTTTTCTCTAAGGAGTATAGATTTTGTCAAGTTCTCCTTAACTTGTTTCACGACGTCATTGATGTCTTTCAGACAAGTCTTATATTCATCGCTTTCTTCGTAATTTCTTGCTACATCATCAATATATTCAAATTTACACTGGTAATGTTCAGTGGTGATGCATAAAGTGCAGCAACCTTGTCGATGCATGTCACAAAAATATTTCAATGGCTCATGGACGTGTTTTTCACACGTCATTTCTCTAAAGTACGGGGCCTTTCCTTTTGGCATGTCGTTATTCTCAAGCAGGGAATGATGTTTACTAGCCTTCGATTTCCTGTGGACCCTGGCACAATTATGACACAGAAACTCGTTGCAATCTGTACAATAGTGATGCGCCCTTTCCTCATATCCGTCTGTTAGACAGAGGTCACACAACAATTGGGCTTGATTGTCAGATTCCATGTTGTCTATTTTACCCGGAACTTCATTAATTTCAAACGAAATCTGTAATCAGAAAGTATGCATCTCTCAAAGAACGAAAGGGTAGGTCGAAGAATGAATCGGAGAAAAGGAGTCCATTTTCAACGAAATTTCTTAACCTATCCAAAGATTTGTTGATTTTCAAAGTTCTCAAAACAACGACGGGGACAAATTACATCCTCTATAAATACGTACACTATGAAAAAATCATGTCAATACATGAACCCCGGAGTCACTTTAAGCGTTAGCGCTAAATAAAGTAAAAAATAATTAACACATTATGCACTCTTTAATATAACACAAATTCTTTAAGAAAACTTACATTTTCTGTTGATGAAGCATTCTCTGTCATGTCTGAAGCATTTAAGTCGTCTGCTGCCAACTCAGAATCGATGTTTTCTAGTATAATTGTTTTCAGTTTCTGCGCCTATAAATCAAAGGGCAAGAGGCCAAAGATGGCATGTAACGCTCCACTGGCTTTCATATATCTATCAACGGGAAACTCAGTCAGATAAGGAAATTTACACGGAAATTTGTGAAGAAGCCAAAAGTTGGACAGAAAAAGTAGGCTAAACCTTATTTGGAAAGCCATTTTTTTTTAAAAATATATATAAGTATTGATTCTAAATAGATTTTTTAAAATATACGATAGAATGTCTTAATGGACTTTTAACAATGAATCTATACTATTTATAGGATGGGAAAATGACAATCATTTTGTTAACATTATGCCCCGCCGAGCCACACCCATATATGGACCAATTGAAATTCCAATGGTTTGGTAGGAGAACATTTCTGCAGTGAAAAAAAGCCCTAAAATTTCTAGAACAAATTTGGTAAAGGATCACACAAGTAACACTCATGCAAATGATGATTTTTAAACATTCTATAGTGAAAAAAAGCCCCGCTTTGCCACGCCCTTTTCTGGGGCCAGGAAAAGATTACTTAGAGAACATCCATGCAAAATTTTATTGAAAAAAAAGCAAATGGTTTAGGACAGATACAATTTGACAGATTTCATAAAAAAGCATATTTGGGGGTCAACCAAAATTTCTTGAAAATTTTAAGAAGAGGGACATCCAAGAAACATTCATGCCAAGTTTCATTCGAAACGGGCCAATAGTTTTGAAGGAGAAGATGTTTTGAGATTTCATAGTTAAAATAAGCCCCCTCCCCCTCCCCGCCACTAACATATTTGGGGGTCAATCAAAATTTCTAAAACAACCCTAGAAAAGTGTCACTAAAGGATCATTCATGTCAAGTTTAATTGGAATCGGGACAATGGTGTGGGAGGAGAAGAATTTTTAAAGTAGTGATAAAATGTCGCGCCCTCTAACGCCCATGTTTTGGAATTAACAGGAAGAATTATTTTGAAACTTTAGAAGAGAGTCACTCAAGGAACATTTCTGCCAAGTTTCGTCAAAATCTACCCATCGGTTTAGGAGTAGAAGATGTTTAAAGAAAAGTTTACGCACGGCCGCACGACGAACACATCGTCAAAAATAGCTCGCTGGCCTTCGGCCATTTGCGCTAAAAATGGACAATCTTGCACATTTTGAAATGTAATTTGCTATATTGTACGGCAAACTGCAGTATAGTTGAAGAAACTATCACATGAATGATTTGAAATATGCACAGTTAACAACATCGTGAAATTAACAAGTAGAATTATTTTGAAGTGATTTTGGAATGATTTTGATTGAGTGAAAGGAGCAACTTTTGAATGAAATAAACAGCAGGTAATACATTTTATCTTATAACTATACAAGTATCCGTATGATAACAACCCGTATGATATTTTTTATGATATCACATAGTTATTTTTAGAACAATAATATCATACAGTTATTTTTAGAAACTAGCATTTAAGTTAGAAACATCGACTAAAACAAGACAAAAAGAGGTTATAAGATAAATATAATACGTACTAAGTGTATTGTATGAAAAAATATCTAACTCGGTTGTGAGAATTGGTAATTGTCTCGGCAGAGCCTCGACAATGATCAATTCTCCCAACCTCGTTAGATATTTTTTTCATATAATACACTAAGTACGTATTATACATTATCGGTAATTTCGTCTTATTAGACAAAGTAAGCGATAACGTATTACCCCCTTTAAAAGTTAACTGTTGTCTTTTTCTATTTATGACCCGTCTCCCGAAAAGATACCTTTAGGGAAGTGCGTAAAGTGTCGACCCTTGTCAGCCTGCGTGATGAGCTAGAAAAAAATACTTAATCATCAAGGTTTGTTTTGGAAAATTCGACAAAATATATTTACAACATCAAATTATAAACAGGGATAAGAATTTTTTTTTTTTTTAACAAATCTCGTATTATACTTGATCTCGTTTGAGTTGAAAAATCTAATAAATTAGCTTGAAAGTTATCTCTTTCTGCTATAACTATGTATAACACTACACATATATTAGCTCCACTTGCACCTTTTTTTAAAATTTAGGAAGCTATGTTCAAAAGGATGGTGTTTCTTACCAAGTACAAATTTTTGTACGAAATAGTAAATTTTCTCTCGTCTTTAGGACGATTTAAGTTCCACATAGCTCATGCTTTTAAGGTCTTGTACATTCAAATAATAAGACAGAATGACAAACGCCATATGATAATAACCTGCTTATAGTCATCTTGGTCTATCCCCGGATAAATACATACATGTACGAAATTATCCCATTTCGTTTCGTGTTTTCAGCAACTCAACGAACGGGAATTATCGATGCTAATTTGTCCTGATTTAAATCTGATGCAATTTACATGACAATAAAACTCACGGCGTCCGTTTTTATATGAAACAGTTAAGAACATCGTGAAAGTGTCAATGTGAATGATTTTGGAATGATATAAGGATTGAAATTGAATGAGTGTGTGGAGCGAGTTTTCAGTGAATCTAATGGGAGGTAATCCATTATCGCAAATTTTGTTCAGGATGAACAAATTTGCGATACTGATTACTTCCCTTCAATAAAATATACATACAAGTTCTATAGACAGCTTCCTTTTTCATCAAGAACCTATTAGACGCTTACAACTTGATTTATTTTATTGAAATCGCGATTTTTCGTTATCCAAATTTATTTTGAATGACGTTGTTTTTTTTTGTTTGAGACATCCTTTTTTTACACTTTATTTATCAGAATCGTAACATACAACAACATACATTACAATACATAGTGATTTTAGCATTTGTCGATTCAAATTACATAATAGAGATTGAGACTAATACAGTTATTCACATCGTGAAATCGACATTCACCTCAATCAAGCCCATTCTAAATCGCTCACTCAGCGCTCCATTCATTCCAATTATTTATTCAAATCATACAAAAAAGCTCAAAACCCCCCATTGAAAACTATAGAATCAACAACGTCGTTCTAAATTAATTTTGATAAAGAAAAATCGCGACGTCACTGACATAATTCAAAATGTTAGCTTCTCATAGGTTCTTGAAGGAGTAGGAAGTTATTTATAGAACTTGTATGCATATTTTGTTAAAGGGAGGTAATCAATATCGCCAATCTTGTTCATCCTGGACAAAATTTGCGACACAGGATTACCCTCCATTCATTTCCCTCAAAACTAGCTCTATACACTCATCTTATTTCATTCCTTAATCATTCCAAGAACATTCACCTTGTCAATTTCACATTGCTGTTAATTGTTTAATGTAAAAATCCACTTGTACTCAACTGAAGATTCATCAAGACTTAAAATTGGAATAAGAATATTTTATCTAATCTTTAAACGTATTGTAAACGCGTCAATAACAAAATACTAATATTTTCTGCATTTATCATAGGATAGATTATCATGAGTAACACAGCTTTTGACTTAAGTCTAGGTAAACCCTCAATTGAGCACGTGAATAGCATACAAATAAAATTGATTCTTTATCATGGAAACCTGTATGACGTTAGGATACTTTAGGGTCTTTCATTTCATAAATACTTTGCGAACAAGATTTTCTTTATCTTTGTTCAATTTGTGAAATCAACGTTTCATCGTTAGATCATATTTCTTTCTCGAGCGAAATACTATTTCTAAACACAAGGTTTATGGCAGACAAACATAGACAAAGATCAGACTGCACAATGTGCAGGCGGATCTCAGTTTATACATTCTGCTTGTTACTGCTTTTTTATTACAAAAAAATAAACTCGACTTATTGCTTTGACCATGATCACGCCAATCATTTAAACAAAAGTCAGGATGACGTTGTTGATTCGATATTTTTCAACATTTTTTTAGCGTTTTTGAATGGTGTGAGTGAGTGTTTGGACTGAATGAATGGAGCACTGAGTGAGCGATTTAGAATGGTTTTAATCGGAATAAGTGTCAATATCACGATGCCTTAAACTGTAATTCTAAATACTCGATATAAAACACTATCAAACTCACCACAGCTTTCTTTTGTTTGATCTTTTTCGGGAAAATGCTCTTGTCTAACACTCCCTTAGTTTTTCGAGCATAATCCCCCCTCGGCTTTCTATAATCAGAATACAAGGTTGCATCCATTGGTATTTCTTGTATCTATTTAAAGACAATAACGATGCTTGACTACTTGACTAAGTTATTCCCCACCGAAATAGAACAAGAAGCACAAGCGGGCCTGTATCACTCCACTGGCTTTTTAATCCCAAAACTTTTACCAAACAAATCTTAATTTGACTGAAAACAACATTTTGAAGTGTCTTTAGAACTATTTCTTCATGATTTACTAGGTCTGGCCAACATTGCACCAATATACACAATCAAGATTAATCTGCATTCCCTTTACTCATCTCATATAACTTACAAAAATGGGATTGCAAGAAGTCCACTATTTTTAACACATTTCAAGGAAAAATTTGAATAAAGGGACATTTATACCGAGATTAAATGAAATAAGTCTAAGTAATTGGGAGTAGAACATTTTTTTCTGAGATTTTAAAGTTCTAATTTACCATGCCCAGCCACGACCACATCTAAAGGCAAATAAACAATTTAATTACAGGTAAACCTAAAGAAAGTTCAAGTTTCATTGACATCGACCCAATGGTTTGTGAGAAGATCTTTAAAGGTATAAAAGTGAAAATAAATCCCGCCCTGCCACGCCCACACTTGGGGTCAATTAAAATTTCTTGAATAATCTTAGTTTAGGGTCACACAAGTAATATCCATGCAGGGTTTTGTTGAAAGCAGTCCAACAATTTGGGAGGAGAAGATTTTTAAAGAGAAAAATAAGTAACGTTCTGCCACGCCCTTATTTGGACGTTAATATTTTGCTTTTAATAATCTAAGTAAGTGGTCAACAAAGGAACATCAATGTCAAGATACATTGAAATTAGCCAAACAGTTTGGGAGCAGAGGATTTTTGAAGATTTTACAATGAAAAAAGTCCTACCTTGCCACGCCAATATTTGGGGGCCAATCAAAATTTCTTGATTAATTTAAGTAAAGGGTCACCGAAGGAACATCCTTGCCAAGTTTCATTGAAATCGGCCCAATTGTTTTGGAGGAGAAGATGTGTAGAGATTTTAACGTGAAAAAATGTCCCGCCCTGCCACGCCGATATGTGGGGGTCAATCAAAATTTCTTTAACAATTTAAGGAAAGGGTCACTAAAGTAGCATTTCTACCAAGTTTCGTTAAAATCTGCCCATTGGTTTGGGATGAGAAGATGTTTAAAGAAGAAAGTTTACGGACGGACGCACGGTCGCACGGCGGACACCCCACCATGACAATAGTTCGCTGGCCTTCGAAGTGTGGAGCTAAAAGCAAAATCATACTTGCCAATTCAGTAAAATTTTCCATCTTTTTACCTTTGATCATGAAAGCTTACAACTATCCGAGTTATGATATCTTTGTCATAGGAACCATGCAGATTCACTTCTTGAATGCCGGCATCATGGTATAAGAAAAAGATGAAAAAAATTGTTGTTTATGTCTGAAAAGAATCGGTAACTCAATTTCCTATCAAACTACAAGTTGCTGATGTTCACGTCAAGCTATCATGCTCCCTGATGCCAATTTAATCCCATCTAGAATCGGTAATCACATATCCTATAATTCCTAATAATTCAACATTACACATCTTTATTTTCATTTTTTTTATTTCATGTCTCTTGCTTATTTTAATATGTTTTCTTCGTTGGTCAAAAGGGAAACTTAAAAAGATATCATTAAATTACAGTAAGTTGCTGTTAAGAAATCGTAAAATTGACAACATGAATGATTTTGGAATGAAATTAAACGTGTGTGTGTGCGAGTTTTGAGTGAAATTCAAGAAAGGTAATCCATTTTCGCTAATTTTGCGATATTTGTTACCTCCCTTTTATAAAATATACGTAATTTTCTGTTTGTGTGTCTTTTTGGGCCAATGAGACACTTTTAAATCCACACCAGCTCGGAGCGTTTTTTTGATCTGTTCGAGTGTTTGGAATCAATGAATGGAATGTTGACTGAGTGATATTGAATCGTTTGATCGCAGTGAGTGTCAATTTCACGATGTGTTTAACTGTATGTGTTAATTTTAAAGTGTTTGGATTCAAAATATATGACCTGTTCTAGGATTATCTCAGGGATATCCGGTAAACCAGTTGGTTTTATTTGCGCCAGTTGACAATATCGAAGATCCATTAAAGTCTTTCTTTCATACGATACCTTACGTCTTTCTTCGACAGCTGACGAAGCCTCTGAAATGTGACAGTTAACAACATCATAAAATTGACATGATGAATGATTTTGGAAAGGAACTGAGAAGTGTGTTGAGCAAGTTAAGAGTGAAATAGTCATACGGTAGACAGGATGCCACACCTATTTTTTTTTTTTTTTTTTTTTTTTTGCTTCAGTATTTTAGAGGTTTTAAGTACAGATTAATATATTAATGTCATGTGATAAGAATTTTTCATATTTTCAAATGTCACGTAAGCGTGTGAATATGCGTTTATCGTTTGAATTAAAGCAACTCAATAATCAACGCTATTTTACGTCGGAATTTTATTACGCGAAAATGACTTATATGGGTAGGAAAAGTTTTAAAGCCTTCTCATTTATGAAAACTCTTGAATCATGAAATTAAATTACGTGTCTTAATAAGCTACATGTTATTTCTTTCGTCAACATTCTTTCAAAGAACAAAAGATAATCGTGTATTTTGGAAGAAATATAGGCATTCTCACGAGTGAATAGTTTCCCAACCAGACTCGCGCGGAGAAACACATTTCATATGTAATTACAACGTCGCGACGTGGTTTTAAATTTTGACGTGCGGTGATACTTTTCAACAATTTTTTTAATACTATTCGCGAAGATAGGAAACAATTCAGACACAAATTTCCACCCCAGAGTGCTAACTTTAAGCATATTCATACCGGGTGTATACATGTATTAATTGATCAACCCTTGTTCATATATGTGTACAGAATATAATCGTTATTGTCCTAGTGAGGGTAAGGTGGCGTAGTTTTAAGTTGAAAAATCAGTGACCGAAGTTATAAAACTTTTCTCATTCTCAATGCAAAATTTTCTCAAATTTCAATTAGAGATTAAAGCCGTAATTCTGTTTTAATACTCATTTTGAAGTATTAACATAAAAGAGAATATTAATAGGTTATTATGAATAGCAACTTATTCATATTGTATTTTATTTTCATACATTGATTTAGATTTCAAATTTGAGAAAATTCTCAGTTGAGGCTGAGAAAAGTTTAACTACCTCGAGCCCAGATGAAGACACGGGGCCGGTTAAACTGGGAAGGTTTAGTTGCGAGAAGGACAAATAGAGGGGTACTGATAAAGATGCACAACTGTAGAATCGTAAAATAACAAAGTCAATGATTGATTGGTTGTCAATGAGAGGGAGATAGAGAGAGAGTGAGAGAGAGAGAGGGGGGGGGAGAGTGAGAGAGAGAGAGAGAGAGGAGGTAGGAAGAGAGGGGGAGAGGGAGAGAGAGAAGAGAGAGAGCGAGAGATTACCATAAGAATGCTCTGTATCTACACTAGTATGTAAGACGCCCATCTTCGACAGCATGTCATGCAGATTTCTTAAATCTTCCTAAATATAAGGATAGTATCATATATCGATCTAACTGCAAATATCATTTTCACGATGTAAATAAAGTGTTTAGAGGTTTAAATCTTTTTCTACATCGATTGAGAAAAAGGTTCCTACAAATTAGATTAATCCCTCTCGATTACGCCTCCTTGTAAATCCATATCAAGTACAGTTAACATCACCTTGAAAGTAACAAGAAGATGATTTTGGAATGATTTAGGAATGAAATTGAATGAGTGTGTTGGGCGTGATCTGAGTGAGTTTGATGAACAAAATTTGTAGTAATGATTACCTCCCTTTAATAAAAAGAATGCATACAAGTTCTAAACATAGCATCCTATTTCTTCAAGAACCTATGAGACGCTAACAATTGAATTATGTCATTGAAATCGCAATTTTCTCTATAAAATCATTTTGAATTACGTTCTTGATTCTATATTTTTCAATGGGGTTGAGTGTTTATAAATAGTTTGAGTGAGTGATTGGAATGAATGAATAGAGCGCTGAGTGAGTGATTCGGAATGGTTTTGTTCGAGAATGATGAAACTAATTGTAATAACTAAAACAGATTGTTGTTGTGTTAGAGTTGACTTATGAAACATTTTATTTGCATAAAGTTAGGCGTATCATTTGAAATATATCATATCATGTCATGTGAGTGACCTAAACAATAAACATATCAAATTTGACCAAATTTACGTTTAATTACGTTTTAAGCACCTTTGCCGAAGGCCAGTGAGCTATTGTCATGGCGGTGTGTCCGTCGTGCATGCGTGCGTCCGTCCGTCCGTAAACTTTTTCTCATAACATCTTGTCCTCCTAAACAAATGGACAGAAACTTTATAGAAATGTTCTTTGTGTGACCCCCCTCCTTAAATTACTTAAGAAATTTTGATTGGCTCCCAATAATTGGCCTGGCAGGACAGGGATTATATTTTCACTATAAAGTTTTCTTCTCCCAAACCATTAGGGCGATTTGAAAAAAAAACTTGGCACAGATGTTCCTTGTGTAATTTTTATTTGACACCAAAATTTGGGCGTGGCATGGCTGGGCTTAATTTGACCAGAAAATCTTTGAATATCTTCTTCCCAAAACCATTTGGGCGATCTCAACAAAAAGTTGCACGAATGTTCTTTGCGTGACCACTTACATAAGTCATCAAATAAAAAAGAAATATATGATTGCACCTTAAATATGGATGTGGCAGGGTGGTTTTATTTTCGCTTGAAAATTTTTAAAACCAATATCCTCCCACTCATTGTGGCCAAATTTAACGAAACTTTGCATGAATATTCCTTAGGAGCAGCTTTACTTCAATTGTAAATGAATTTTATGGACCCTTAGAGGTGGATGTGGCAGAGCGGGGAAAATTTTCACTTTGAAACTCAAAAAAATCTTCTCTTCCAAATCGGTTGGATTAATTTGGTTGACTCCTGATATCAATATTCCATGAATGATCCTTTGTACCTGAAAACGTGTTTAAAAAAAGTCTTATTATTGTAATCACCTTTATGTTCGTATTGAGATGAGTAAAGGGTTTGCAGGTTTATAGCGATTGAGAATTTTGATGCAATGTTGGCCAGACCCAGTAAATCATTACGAAAAAGTTCTAAAGAGACGTCAAAATGCATTCATTCAGTTCTGATATGCAGTCTCATTCAATCACGTCCATTAAGCGAATTATGGTGAAAAGTGGAGACATTTTTTTTCAATATTAAATGTTCTTCATATAACAACATCGTGAATTTGACACGGTGAATGATTTTGAAATTATTTCGGAATAAAATTGAATTAGCGGGGGGGGGGGAGAGTTTTACGCGAAAATCGCGGAAGTTAATGCAATATCGCCAATTTCGTTCAAGATGTTCCAAAATAAGCGTTATTTTCTTTTTACCTATCTTCAATTAAATACTTACAAATACATGTACAGGCGCTTTAACGTCTGTTGCCATGGTTGAATTGACGTCATCAGCGTTGTCGGATTTTCCCTGCTCAGCCATTAAAGGTACTGGTTGTCGTTCGAATACATCGCCCCTGCGAACTTTACCAACAGAAGTATCATTTTTTAATTGAGTCTGATTCTTTTGCCCTTGATGTGGAGATAGCTCGACCGAAGTTCCTGTATACTGTTGTCTTACATTGTCACGTGGAAAGCTAAGTTGATTGTTACTCAGATGTGGTCTTTGGCGGGGAGTAGCTTTTGAAAACGGATTTTGAAATATCTGACCTGTTTCCCCGTAAAGTTGTTGGTTATGTGAACTCTGTGATCCGCTTGTTGGATCTGTAATTGTGCGGTGAGGTGTTAGTCCTATCATGTGAGGTCGAATCAGATCAGTGTCTATGTAGGAAGAACTAGTAAACTGTGGTTGATTCATGTTGCCTCTAACAGTATTCCCTTGTCGAGAATCGTTTGGCTTTGAAGGATCGGTCACATCCGGAAAGTCCGAAGTTTTTCCTCGAAAGTTACCGGGATTCATTTCTTTGAATTTTGACCTTTGTTATGTTCTCTAAATGATACAAGAAAATGGGTTTATTATTTCTCAAATGTATGTCAATGGGACAGTAGAAAAAACATTCCTCATTCATAAAATTGTGAATTCTGATTAGACTACTCCTAGATGATTTTTTTCGCGGTAATAAGGTTCATGTAAAGTGTTTGAGGCCCAATTTTAAAACACTTCATTTGCCAAGAAAAAGCAGTGTTGCCATGTATATTATATATCAAAATGAAGATATTCACGAGCATAAGCAGTTAAGCAACATAAGACCGCCATAGCTATAGGTTTAAGGCCAAAACATTGTGGAAAGGGTCATTTTGTACAGAACAAGCAACTGCATGATGGTTGGATAAAATTGGCTCATATTTTAACAAAGTACAGTCTAAAGTATTATCCAGGTACTACTACAACCTTAGATATAAAACTCGGTCTCAAAAGGCTCTTTTGAAACAATCCATTTCCATTTATTTTGTCAACATACTTGTCAAACCGGTTTGGTCTGTTTTCAAAATAGATATTAGGTATGGTGCAACAGTACACCATAATATTGTGAAATGTTTCCTGTGCTTTATTTCAAATAATAGTTTTTGAATTCAATGATCTATAATAAATAACTAAATATTAATAATTCAGTGAAATAGAAATTGATATATTGATAAACAACCTTACAGGTATATAGAATATTAATGTCCATTTATGTTGTGATAACACACCATACCTTTCAAAAATCTACACGTTTACAAAATTAGAATGACATATATGACATATGTGTTTATAAAATAAGTCAAAATAAATTGCTTGCATAACTACGTTTTGAGTTTGAGTTTTATATCAACGTTTGTAGTAGTACCTGGGTAGTACTTTAGTCTGCACTCTGTTCAAATAAGGGCCAATTTTATCCAATAGTCTTGCAGTTGCCTGTTCTGTACAAAATGACCCTTTTCCACAATGTTTTGGCTATACCGCTAAAGCTTTGGCAGTCTTGTGTTGCTTAACTGTTTAAGCTCATGAATAGCTTCATTTTGATATATAATATACCCAGACATACTGCTTTTTCTTGACAAATGAAGTGTTTTAAAATTGGGCCTCAAACACTTTACATGAACCTTAAGAAGGATCATTGATAAGAAAGTCCCATTATAATTTTATTGATTTATTGATATATTTTGTTCTTTAAATGAAACGATTTGAGAAACTAAGCACTAGGATTTAAAAGATAAAGGTAAAGGCCTTTGAGACATACAGCTTATAATATCGTGAAATTGACAAGGTGAACAATTTTGGAATACTGTCGCAATTGTATTGAATGAGTTGGTGGGGCGAATTTTGAATGAAATTAAGTGGATGCAATAATACGTGTATATTGATAAAATAGTCCAATTGAATAAAATTAGCGATGATTCCTAACCTTTTTAAAAACAGCCCAGACGATCTGAAATCCATTTTTGTCAATAAAATCGTGTACTGATTTGATTACTCCGAATGAAATGTTGATCGTAATGAAGGATTTTGAGGTGATTTTTACGTGTTTTTTTTTTCTTTTTTTTCAGCTTAAATATTTTGAGTATTTACTTTGAATGAATGAATGAATGAATGAATGAATGAATGAATGAATGAATGAATGAATGAATGAATGAATGAATGAATGAATGAGTGGATGAATGAATGAATGAATGAATGAATGAGTGGATGAATGAATGAATAAATGAATGAATTCGAATGGTTTTGATCGAATTGAATGTCAATTTCATGATGTTACCAACTATACGCCAGAACATGTATGCGTTGTTGATTAAAGTCACCTCGAGTGGCCATTTTATAATGTAATTTGGTATAGGTAGATTTTGCGCGGTGAGCCGTGAAATCAACTTTTTACTGTTAGATTCTCGTGCCATTTGTTCGAAATAGATAAAAACCGGTTAAAATAACGAATTCAGAAGTTTGAAATTTATCTTTTAAACAACGCTATTGCTTGTCTTGAAACGTAAGGTTCACTCAACCACGAATTTTCACAATTGCAGTGAAGGAATCAGATTAAATTCCCGTCATTTGCTTTTTACTTATACCCGATTTACCTACCGTAATGGACTCGTCGTTTTCGTCAGAGCTCAGTTTTAAAAATACACCTATATGTTTAACAAGTTGTATTTCATTTTTTCAACAATGATTGACGAACGAATAGAAATTGCGCATTTTGAAACCATCTTGTACAAAATTATCAAATATTGTCGTCTGTTGATAAATTAAGCAAACTTACTTGTTCTTACCTTTAATTACGTTCCCCGATTGTAGATTTACAGAAAATGGCTGACAATGACCGGGGTTTTCCAAACGAACCCTACTTTCGATATTGGTTTACTTTTTTCTATAGCGCACCGTCGAGGCCGTCGCGTAAAAACGTTTATTTTTCTGCTGTGGTTCGGGGTGCGATGTTCAATTCATAAAGTACTAGCATAAAACAAATGGTAGATACGAGGTACAAGATGGCAGACAGTATTCTTTAGCGGACATTCATATAACTGCCAAAATATAACAGGGTCGAATTACAATGTATCTAGTGTTCCCAATATCACAAAAGGCTGGTTATTGCGACTTGGAATGTGCTCATTTACGAAGACACAATAAAAATAGATGTGAGACACATTCAATATAGATTCTTTTTTTTTTTTTTTTAAGTTTTGACGTTCCTGATTATATTTCTTATCCCCCCCGAAAAAAATTAGCGATATTTATTAACAGCCCTGAGCCTTCAATAAAACATGCATACAAGTTCTATAAATAGCTTCCCATTTCTTCACGAATTATGTCCGTGACGTCGCGATTGATTTTCTATGTATGAATTTATTGTGAATTTAGCTGTCGGTTTCATCTTTTTTCGTCTTTTTATTGCTTTTGAGTGGTTTGAAAGAGTCTTTGGGATGAATGAGTGGAGCGCTGGATGAGCGATTTAGAAATTTGCTTTTCATTAACACGAATGCCAATTGCCCAATGTTATTGATTGTATGTCTTTCACTAAACAAGCATGTTTTAGAAAGCACATGTCTAAACTGTAGGGAATTATGCAAGTTATAATTTTGCACATGATTCTGAAAGTTTTACCCATAATGAATAAATTTTCAAGATTTCGTTTATGGTGCAATATATTTGAATTCGTCATAGGTCACAGGCAAAAAAATGAGAAAAATCGTCAGTACCTCAAGAAACTGCAGACGAAAAGCCACTTCAAAACTATGAAAAACTGAATTGACAGTTGTTTTTTTAAACAATTTTAACGAGAAACAAAACGTCTTTATAATTACAGCTTAACCCAAAGGTTCTTTCTTCTAAACCCTTCTATGTGTGTGCCATCATAAACCAATCATCCACTTTCATACCAGTCACTTGAACCATAGAATAATTTAATCGATTTAAATTCAAAAGTCGATCGTCTTGAAATAGAAATGTTCGAAATGTTTTCTAATGATTTCGGGACCATTTAAGATCGATTTGAGTTTGTTTTGGTATGAACAAAGGGTCCCGGAGCGCTTGGTGAAAGATTAACGATGATTATGATCGGAATAAGTGCCAATTTCACGATGTTTTAATCGGAATTATTGCCAATTTCACGATGTTTTTTTTTTTAATCAAATTTGATGTCAATTTAAAGATGTTTTTGATCGGAATTAGAGTTTATTTCGTGATATTTTTTACTATGCAAAGATGAGACAACTGAGGCTTCGAGAAGATGTCATGGTTATGTGGGTTTCATAAGCAATGTTTCGGTGTTAAAATGGCTTCAAAATGCATTCGAATGTAATGAAAATATAACGATTCTGTTTTACTGCTATCACGGGGCAAAAAAAAATGTCACCATACATTACAGGGGTCATTGTGCTATATTTCGAGAGTATGAATAAGATAACGTGAAATTCGCGAAAATGTTGAAAAAATTGTTATAAGTAAGTAGCCTTTAATGAAATAAGATGCCCATATTGGAACTCCATTTTGTAAATATTTGAAAAACAATTTGTTTCAGAAAAGGTCGCCCGATATTGCTTTTCAAAAACACAACAAGGCAGAATAATTTCACATTAACAAAAAAATGCGGCAGGAGGTTCGATACAAGCCAGCCTCCGTAATCTGCAATATTACAAAAGTCGATAACACCAGAAGCGCTAGCGAACGTTAGCGAGCGCTTTTCTGCTTTCCTATCCTGAACGCTGCGTTTACTTGGGGCGCTTGTGATTATCGTCTAGCAACGTCACGAGTTGACTAGGTAAACAAAAAAAAAAAAAAAAAAAAAAGCGGCCAACTTGACCATTATCGATTTTCTCGAAAATCTCGTGATTTTCGTTTTGTTTAGACGTTTTATCATCTGAAGGGCGGGATCTATGAAAATAAATATTTTTTCACTTCACTGTAAAAATCTAAAAAATGTTTTCTGGTGAAGTTGTGAGGATTAAGCATTCAATCGAGTAACTTTTGCTGCCTTACAGCCGGTATTTTTTCGGAAAGCGCTTGCGGTGCGTCAAGATAGACTTCTGGTTGTAAAAACTGCGAGCGTTTTCATATCCTTGTGTTTTAAGGTACTAGACCCGGAATAGTTTTGCAACGCCTCAGATGTAATGAACTTAAACAGTGTTAACCAAGCTTTCTTCATGATTTTTATTAGGAAACCTCGGTAAACATTGTGAAAGAATATGTGGTCCGAAATGTTGCGGAATTATTACGGTTTTACTACCTTAAAAACTGTAATCAAAACAACGCCGATAAGTCTGTGTGTAAATAGGATTTCTTAACAGTACGCCGCTTTCAATAATCTTTCAGTTATATCGCGGCGACTGAAGCACCTAACAATGGAAGCTTAGTTCGTGATTATGATTTTTAGTGAACTAAGCACTTTGCAGTGAAGTATTGAACAGGTCGGAATTATACCCCTAAATCTCTTTTATCGTAGGATGAGCACCAGTGCTAATATTTCCTGGAAAATCATTCGGACCAGTCCAGTAATCAAATCAGAAATTGATACTTCCCGATTTGATATAAAAGTTTATCTTTCTATATACAGTCAATAACATCGTGAAATTTACATTCATCGCGATCAAAACCATTCTAAATCACTCGCTCAGCGATCCATTCATTCATTCCAACATTCGAACATTCCTTTTCGGTGAAGAGTTATTCCTGCCCTGCGTTAGGATAACGAGACACAAGTGTGCAATCTAAGTTTGAAACACTTATTACATTCGCTTTACACGGCTATGCAGGATACCAATTATCGTTCAATCGCTTGATATTCATTATTATGAACAATTGAACAAATTTTTCTTCCTCCCTCATGATCCCTGCAATCGGGATGCAAACAACGTTTGCAAACGTAAAGAAAGTGTATGATCCCGATAAGTGGTCTTACGTTTCTGAAATGTTTTGCGAACGTTTTTTTTTTTTAATCTTGTTGGCAGGGTAACCCTGCGTGCAGGATGGCAAACTTACGATTGTTTGGAAAATATCATTCCGCTTTGCACGTGTAACTTCATATGCTTTTTTTTATTAGGACAATACTCGTTGAAAGTCTGCTATTTTGACTGCTGGGCAGTACTTGGTGTCCCAACTGATAAAGACGTGTTTTTCATTTGCTCAGTTTTACACGACGTCATTTCCGGTTAAACAAATTTTATCTTCCATAGGCCCTACCTGTTTAAAATCCATCGATTTCGCAACTCATTTGGACCTTTCTAAAGAGCAAAAGGGGGATCACTCTAAACAAAATAAATAAGGTCGGATCTAAAACGCTAAAAAGGCTCCCTGTGATATTTTTTGCTTGGCCAGTTTTCTCCAGAAAACTGCATCATCCCTCTAAGCGGCACGTGAATTTATTGATTTACCCACGTTTTCTCCCGATACCACCCGGGTTTAGCCCGTAAACGTATGCCTATAACGACCCGAAAACATACATTTCAGGCAATTATGCGTAGTAAGGTAATGTGCCAGTAAAAGTTCCGCAACGTTTCGGAAGTAATGAACTTTAACTATGTTTACCAAAGTTTCCTTAATGATTTCATAAGGAAACCTCGGTCAACATGTGAAAGATCATCAGTTCCGAAATGCTACGAAACTATTACGATTCCGCGATCTTTAATAATTAATCAAAAGACTAAAAGCATTTGTTAAATATGCCTCCCAACAAAAACAGTTAACCACCAATCTTAATTTCAAATTTTGGACTGGCGCAGTTTCCTATAGGGCTAATATTTGGGGCGTTAACATTTGCAGAGACGCGTAAAATTGGTTTCACGCTGAAGTGTGAAGCACTGGGACGTAAGGCATTTTGATGGTTTTCTACAAATGTTAACGCCCAAAAAATTACGGAATGTGAATTTCCTGACTAATCCACATTTTCTCCCGCAAACGCCCGGGTTTTGTGCGTGAATGTTATACAGTTAACAACATCGTGAAATTGACAAAGTGAATGATTTTGGAATGATTTAGGAATTAAATTGAATGAGTGTGTGGAGCGAGTTTTGAGTGAATTTAATGGGAGGTAATCCTGTATCGCAGATTTTGTTCAGGATGAACAAAATTAGCGATAATGATTACCTCCCTTTCATAAAATATGCATACAAGTTCTATAGATAGCTCCATATTTCTTAGAGAACCAATGAGACGTTAACAATTTGAATTATGTCAGTGAAATCGCGATTTTTCTCTATCAAAATTTATTTTGAATGACGTTGATGTTTCTATATTATTCGATGGGTTTGATCGTTTTTGAATGGTTCGAGTGAGTGTTTGGAATGAATGCATGGAGCGATGAGCGAGTGAAATAGAATGGTTTTGATCGAGATGAATGTCAATTTCACAGTGTTGTTAACTGTACATGTGTGTGATTAACGACCCGAAAACGAAAATGTGATGAATAAATGTCTAAAAACTAAATTCAAAGTAAATTTTTACACGTCAAATTCTGTTCAGGCCGCCCCTTGAATGATTGCTTTTTATATTTTCTATGGAAAAGAGTTTGGAGAACGACATGAATATTTTTCCGAACATGAATATAAAGTGTATGTCTAAAGTATTCTTTATAATCACACCTCTTTTAAATCAACAAAGTACATGAATGATATGTGATAAAATATGGGTATAACATGTGGGTCAATACATGTATATGTGTTATTTTTGTAACCCCAATTGTTATTCGGTCTGTATGACGTAAATAAGGTTTATCAAATGATTAGCTGTGATCAAACAAAGGCCTATACACAAGAAAAAGATATAATTCTTTATTTGTTTCTTTCATGTTGAAATTCTCTTGTACAGTTTCCAGACGGTGTCCTTTTGGTTGAGGCTACTTCCTAATTAAAAAAAAAAAAAAATACACAAAGATCCAGCTCAGGTCAGTCGCAGATTCAATCAGCAAAAACTCATCTCGCCCCTAACTCAAATAGTTCATTATCAGGCAGGCGGCGTAGCTGATGGTTCGAACCCGTAGTCTCGGGGTCTGAAGTCGAGATTTCTACGAAATGCCCAATTCGGGCTATATTTATCTATGAATTCCCTTTAGGGTTGAACTACTACTTTATTAAAACAACTATTCAAGGGATGTAATTTATCTACTCTCCTTTGATTTTGCAATCTTAGTTACCTCCAATTATTCCTTTTTTTTCCTCGTAATTTACTAATTATCAGGTTTAAACTTATGCGTGAATCTCATAATTTTATACGTCTCCAAGTAGACAGACGTCACCGAGGACAATGAAAGGTGACCCAAATTTGAAATATATGTGACCCGTCATGCGGAAAAGGACTATCTCGGAAATGCGTAAAGTGTCGACCCTAGTCAGACTGCGCGGGTTGTGCAGACTGACTAGGATCGAAACTTTTCTTACTTTTCTGATTTTCTGAATCAACAATTATCACTATACATTCCTTTACAAGAATTTTCGAAATGCGGCCACCGATTGACCTCTACTGGAACAAATCTCTTTTTCGCGATTTCATCGCGAGTTCCGAGATGGTCCCTTTTCGCGTGACGGGTCACATATATATATAATAAGTAGAAAAAATATTGTGAAAAATTATAAATTGTGTTTAATAATGATTTATTTCTTAGTTTCGCGTTATTTTTTCAAGTAAAAAATCAAAGGAAGTAAACAACACAGGATTATTCTGAGAACAACATTTCCCGAAAACTTGGCAATTTTTGTCGGTCATGTTTAGTTTTAGCAGCTTTGGCATCTTGTAAATTACGTGAAACAAGTTTTGTCAGTAAGTCTGAATCATTGCCTGAATCATTTCCCGTGTTATCAAGTGACAAACCAGAATCTTCAGAGAGCATCCGGGGTCTTTGATTTGACAAAACAGGAATTGGTTGGTCAATTTTAAATCCGTTTAAGGGAGTGTATCTGTTGTCTTTTCTATAGTTTGAATCGGGTGTGTTACATGTAGAACCCCCGTCTTTTGCGTTTTTCATCTCCATAAAATCATTATCAGTTGTATCTTCGGTGTTGACTTTTAAACAGAGCTTTGCAATATCGCTTGGGGTAATAACACTAATCGTATTGTTTCTTCTCCTCTTATCACGTAACTTTTGTCTCCTGTCTTCCAGTCTGTTGGAGGTACATGCCTTACCTTTACTCTCAGAATTCGTGATATAATTGCCTAATCCATTGTTATTGGCATCTATTTTGCTATGTCTTTCATTTCCTTTCTCTTTATCTCTTCCGACAATCTCATTCAACTGAGTCCCAGCAATTAAATCCCTATTTCCATTTGAGGTGGAGTAAGAAAATCCCTGTTTTCTGTGTAGAGCAATTGAATCTTCGCTGGCTTTATAACTCAAACCTTTGTAAGCATTTTCTCTTTTGTGTATATCTAGTCGAGAATCAGCCTTGTCAACTGTCAGTCTGTTTGAAAGTTTAGGTAGATCGTTGCATTTCCCTGTGTGTTCTTCTTTTAATGAGTTATTGGTGTGATTCTCGTCAATAACTGTCTTTTCTGATCGATTGTCTCCTCTTTTTGTGACTGGAAAGTGTTTAAATCCATTTGGTCGGCTAGTATTACGAACAGCATCGCCCTGTTCAGTTGAAGCATCGTCCCTTTCTTGTATTTTAACGCTTGGTGAATCATTAAATTTGAATCTAACAGACTTTGGGCTCAAGCTTCTAGTTCTTCTGTATTTGAAGTCTTCACATCTACTCCTTCTATCTCTTCCAAACCACAATTCATTGGCACGTGTCACTTTGTCCATGTTTTCAAATTTGTCATCCTCGATATCATGTCCTGTAACAGGTTATTAAGGTTAGTGTATAAATAAGCGATAAGCAATCATGCAATGTACATTTTGCATTAATAAGCCAATTTATACTTTTCAATAAATATGTAATATACCAAACCTCCAACAAAAAAATAATATATTTCTTGGCTTTTCTTTTTTGTTGGCTTTGAGTTTATAGTTACAATTAATTTCAAATGAATATTTCATACAAATTTCACGGCATATATTTCATGTTTCAATATGAAATCAGA
Source organism: Fragum whitleyi (assembly GCA_948146395.1). Taxonomy (NCBI): domain Eukaryota; kingdom Metazoa; phylum Mollusca; class Bivalvia; order Cardiida; family Cardiidae; genus Fragum; species Fragum whitleyi. The sequence goes on from OX411560.1 coordinate 13,511,279, forward strand.
TTTTTTTCTCTTTTTGAAATAACAAGTGGGTTCTAATTTGATCCAATTTAGATGTCTAAATACGTTTTCGAATACAAGTGAGCCTGTGATAGACGTTTCCAAAAGAAAAAAAAAATGTGCACAAAGCAAACCCTCTGGCCAGACTGTGCATTCGGACAGTTTTAGCAGAGTGTTTTATTTTGTTTTGTTTTTTTCTGTAGTTCGATATTGTATACCCCCTTTTTTTAATTAGGGGCCACTAATATTCCTATAACAGTGTGTGGTTGTTGTCTAGACTGGTCAATGTTTTTTTCTCGCGCACCCGTGAAATTAACGGAAACGTCCCTTACGTGCTCAATTGTTACCAAGAAACGACTCTATCTAAATTTATGTTGGAAGTTTGGTATCGTTTTATTTGTTAAGGAATTCTTAAGAGTGTTCGTGAAATACCGAATTCATTTATTAGCTTTTTATGCTGATTTTCCGTGATCAGTATGACAAATGTTTACAGACAGAAACAATGCGTTGTCTATTTCACATCTACTTTAGAAGGCGAGTTTATAAAATTCCGTATTTCTCGAACACGGCTTATACACATGTACACGTATTCGATTTACATGTATGACATGAATTAAGTGTATGAGATAGAATTATAACTTTTTTAGAATTCATTCTTTATTTTAATGTTTAGGGAAATTGCGTAAATAATAGCGTTCGGATTGGTTTCATACTCGTATTTAATGATCTTGAATGTGTAATATAGAGGATATTGAATGAGTGGTCATTGAATACCGAATTTATTAAACGAGTCATCTATAAACAGATAAAAACGAGGCTGCGCCGAGTTTTTATCTGTTTTAGATGACGAGTTTTATAAATTGGGTATTTTATGGGCACAATTTTTATATTCTATTCATAATATGACCCTTTTTTTTAAATCGCCAAAGTTCTTGAAATTCAACATTTCAATTTTCCGCGAAACCAATAAAGCCGTTTAAAACTGACGTCGCAATATATACATCATGACGTCATTACATGGTCAAAAAATAGCGTTGCTATCCTCTCTGAGCTCAATTGCATCGTTGTTCCACTAGTGTAATAACACCCGTGTAATATAAAAAATATTCAACTGGGTCATTTCACTCCCGCGACGTAGGTCATATTATAAATGCATGTAACCCATTAAAAATGTCATCTGAAAGAATAAATCTATCTCATAAATTATATATCTCATTATATCATAAATACGATTATATTATTGCACTTAGATGTTTATAAGATACATTGTAATAACGTATTTTAAAAAGACTGGTAACATATATGTATATATGTATATATGATATGTATATGTCTACTGCCACATGCACAATTATGAAATAATTGAATACAAATTGAAATACTCCATACTTTCGCATCATTGTTACATTTCGATATTCAATACCATTAGATATACTGGGCTAATACTGCATGTATTCTTTTCTGTATTCCATGTATTCAATCTATTTGAAAGGAAAATGCAGAATATGAACAATCGATGTACATACGAATATTGCTTTTTTAATATATTCAAATAATCTTAATAACATTGTTTACCGCAAACCTAATTAGCCTACAGAAATGAAAAAAAAATCACATCTATTAAGTACCTCATTTCTTACCATTTACACCGCGCTGGATTGTCTTATTTATATCTATGGTATTGTGACTGTTTGTTTCACCTTCAGAATTGTTCATTTTATTTGTTTTTGAGATAACATTTGATGTAGTTAAAGTCGCGCCACTTCTCGTTTTAAGTAACTGACAACCGTTTGTCTTATTCGCATCAGACCCTGTTGAGTTATCACTTTTCACGTCTCTTAAAGCTTTAAGGTTTTCTTCAGTTCTCGACGTCTGTTGTTTTAAAGCTCTCAATACGGACATAGGATCGGCGTGCATCCAATCTGAACCATCCTTATCGTTCTTAACTTCCACATCAATACATGCTGTCCGTTTTGTATCTTTCACCAATGGCTGTTTATCTAATTCAACACCTGACTGGCAGTTATTGTTTCCTGTTTCTGTTGCTTTATTTGGAATTCCATTGTCAATAGTGCGATGTATAGCTGTCTTCTCACAGACTGATTTAAGACAATTTTCCTCCTTTTTGTTGTCTCTAGGTTCACTAGATATATCATTTGAGTCACTCAATGAAGAATGCCGCTGATCTTTCTTTTGTTGAACATTATTTGAAGCACTTTCTAGTCGACTAGTTAATTCTGTTGATGAATCAGAAAGCGTCCGCTTGTATCCATTTGGTAATTCAGTCTTTCCTTTAGTTTTGTTCAATTGACTCACACTGATAGCCTTTTCAGAGTCAACTTTCTCGACAACTATCTTCCCGAATGATTTTATTTCATCAAGGGATTTTTCTAAAACTGTATTGGCTTCAAATTTCAGTCGTTTTCTTTCCATTCTACTTAAATAGGATTTCAAAGAAGCAAGTCTTTCGTGAGATAGATTGTCAGTGTTTCTGCAAAATAAGAAAAAATCAAAGAAGTAAAGTTTATAATTTAAATGATCTGTTATCAAAGAAAGCCTGCTTTATTGCCGTCAATTTGTAATTTCAGCTGTATTATCCATATAACATAAAACGAACAATTTTTGACTGTAAAAAATCATCCAATCAATTTCAACCGTAAATTCAATGTGAGTTAAAATTGACAGGAGACTGCCCAATTTTGCATCAAAGATAATCACTTTCAATGCATAAAAACTCCGGGTTAATGAAAAAAGTACAAAAAGTACAGACATAGATTTTACTCTTTACGGAAATACAATATTTTACTCTTGTTATATAAATTGGTAATGGTTTTCATATTTTAGAACTGGCGTGTAAGTTTAATGTCGTTTTTTCATCATTAAGGCAGATTTCCCAGGATATAGGACCATATCATGCTTATTGGAGAAAGAGTTAGGATTCGCGCCGAAGGTGTGGACAAATGAAAGAAGCAAGATCAAAAGTTACTCCCAGGAATCAAACTCGGGACCTCTTGGTCAAGAGGCCGTTGTTCTACATATACGGTTAAGAGCAAAGTGAAATTGACAAGATGAGTGATATTGCAATACTTTCGGAATTAAATTAAATGAGTGTTCGGGGCTTGTCTTGATTGACATTTAAGGAAAATAATTCAATATCGCTAATGTTGTCCTATTTGGACGAAATAAGCGACATTTATTACCTCCCTTTAAATTATTCTTTCTTTCCAAGTTGATTGTCTTCAAGTACCAATCAGATGCTTTAAAATCTAAGCGAGACAAAAAAATCAATTAAATGTTAATCATTTTGAACGATTTCGATTTTTAACGATTTCGGAGCGTTTTTGTGTGATCTGAGTGAGTGTTTAAAATGAGTGAATGGAGGGCGCAGTGAGCCAAATAGAATTATTTAGATTGGAGTGAATGTCAATTTCTCAATGTAACTAACTGTATTTTCTCTCATTATCGTAAACGTATTATCGTTATATCGTAATATCGTATAGTTATTCGTACACAGAAATGTAGTCTTGCATTGTATTGTTTCTCGATTCAGCTCATTTATATGTGGTTTTTTTTCATAAACCGACAAAATTATGGGACAAACAGATCAGACTTGTTTTTGTACAGTTAAAAACATCGTGAATTTGACACTCATTCCGATCAAAATTATTCTTAATCAATTACTCAGCGCTCCATTCATTCATTCATTCCAAACACTCACTCAAATCGACCAAAAACGCTCCGAAATCATTAGGAAACATGTAAAAACCGTTCATGACTTTCAACAATAAATTAAAAAATTGATCTTTTTTCCTACGGTTTTATTATCTGGTGTGGACTTTCAAGTGTCTAATTGGTTCACGAATACGTACAAACAGAAGAGTACATATATTTTATTAAAAGGAGCTAATTTATATCGCTAATTTTGTTCATCTTGAACAAAATTAGCAATATTGGATTACCTCCCTTTAATTTCACTCAAAACTCGATCCACACACTCATTGAATTTCATTCCGAAATCATAAACCTTGTCAATTTCACGATGTTCTTAACTGTAGGTGTAGATAGTACCGTCACTGACCCTTCAAAAGTACTTCTTTTTCCCACAAACGACAATTTAGTATGTGTGTGTGTGTGTATTTCGGTTAATTAATCGTCGCTGCTGTAGCACATGCCCACAGAGCGACGCCCTCAAGAAGACGGTAAGTTGTTACGCCGGAAAGTGCAAGGATACATGACGAAACTACTGCTGAGATCCGCAATGGTTCTCTAGCAAGCACGGCCATACGGGGCATCGTTTTAACACCCCACCCGAAAGACAATCAGATTGTTAGTGTGTCGGCCCTGGACTCAAACCGACGATATCGACATTCAAATAGTTTTGAATTCAGATGCTCTACCAACTAAGCCCTAGGGCTGCCGTTTGATAAAAAAATGTAGTTTTGATTTAATAATGAGATTGAGACATAGAAAAAAGCACTGATGAATTGTTAAACAAATAAAAACAGTTCAAGAACCATGTATTAGTTTTTAGTTTTTTACCTAGGTCGGATCATAGTAGGTTGTTTCAAACGTAATAAAACCCCTTGAATACGGACATGACTACATGATAATGGGCCTAATAAACACGTTCTGTAATAAACACGCTGTAAATATTGACAGGTCATTTGATCCTAACATTATTGTAATAACCACTAAGTGCAATAACAGTGGTAATGAAATATTAGTTGGTCAAAACACTTTGACATTATACTTCTTTCATTATAGTAGGTTAGCATAATATCTGTACATGTGGAAGACCGAATCAGCACAGCGTTAAGTGTACAAATGTTCACGAAATGTTTGCAAATTGCTACTATAATTTGCACATTACTTTTTTGTGTAGGGATGTTGTAATAAAATTTTGATCGCTTATTCACTTTAAAATAACATGAATGTATGCTCATTTTTTATCTTTATTTATCTTGGAGCGACAATCATACAGTATCGAATCTACAACGACATGGTTATGTACACATATATTTATGTGTTTATGAATAATATCTTCACTGAGCGACAAAAACAACAAAAGCAACAACAACAACAAAACTCGCATCTCCAAGATGTAGTCACTAGTTTTGGACTAAAATGAAAATTCAAATATTTCGTCTTTATCCTCATGTGTGCACATGTATATGTGCACCTGTAATGCTTTGGAGTGTAAAATTAAATTTATTTTCCATTTTTAGTTACTTTTTATAAAAGTATAAGAAAGCTTTGTTATATATGACAACTTATGATGAAATACTCGTCAACGAAAAAGAAAAAGAAAAAAAGAATAAAAAGCTTTCACGAGTTATTGTCTTTATCATTGTTACATGTATCTATGTGACTAATCCTTAGAATATTATAAGATTATACGCTCAATTTTCAATAACAAAGAAAGAAAGAAAGAAAGAAAGAAAGAAAGAAAGAAAGAAAGAAAGAAAGAAAGAAAGAAAGAAAGAAAGAAAGAAAGAAAGAAAGAAAGAAAGGGAAACGACACTCACGAATCATTTATCGCCTTTTGATCTTCGATAAACTTTTCCAGTTTTGTCGTCTCTGTCTCTACGATGTTTCGCAACTCAGCCTGTAATCGACTTTCAAGTTTCTTCAGTTTTATTTCCAACTGCATCCGTATCAGATCAATATCTCGACGAACAAGGCCTTCAGAAAACTTGAGAAAGTCTATACATTCTTTTGCCTTTTGGATACCTTTCGTAGCCAGTTCTTTATATTCTCCTATTAAGGGTTTATTTGATACTGTTGCGAGTCCTTGATTTTGTTTCTGTTTTGCTGATGCCATTCTTTCATAGAAGTTCAATGTCTAGATACTGAAATTAAAAAGATTTATGACTGTAAGAAGAGAAAAAGTAAATTAAATAATAACATTACTACTAACATTCCTGTAAGTTTAGATTTTCTTTCACTGGGAAAGCCAAAAACATTATGAATTTTATTAAATTTTATATTCAATAACACTCAAATCTGAAAGCGGGTATCTACCAAATGTAATAGAAAATGAATCTGCCAAAGGATGCTTTCTTGAAACATAGGGGCTCATTGTGAACAAAATTAGTGAGATTTGATTAACTCCCTTAAATTTCACTAAATTTCACTCAAAACTCGCTCCACACACTCAATCACTGTCATTTTAAAATCGTTCAAAAATCATTCACCATGTCAATTTCAAGATATTTTTGACTCGACATTTCTCTACCGGACGAATACTTTAAGATTTATCTGTGAAGAATGAGGAAATAGCTGGCTATCATATTCAATAGGATTGCGTTTGATTTAGAAATACAATGTATGTGAAAGTGTGGAAGGAAAGCAATTTGATATCAGTGTCTTTAAACAAACAAAATTATTAGACTGTAATATAATTGCTCTTCAGTTGTTTCCATCAATATTTGCATCCTGATGCGCAGAAAAAAAAATGGTTTAAAACACACAAAGAAAACAATGTTGAGAACACAGCTGATTCGTAATCTTGCGCGCAAAGTAGTTCAAAAGCATTATGCTTGATTATACTTTTATTTTTACTTTTATGGCCGATGATACATTCTACATGTTTCAAAGTGTAAGATTTGAAGAGAATAATTTTGAATTTACGAATGTATGAAACCATAATCACGCATTTGCATGAATAAGTTTGACGTATTCATGGCCAGGTGCGATAAGGTTTTTAGTTCCGTACCTCCGTGAATTGGGAAAAAACTCTCTGCATCTCTTATATGTGACAGCTTTCTTTTATGTTTTCCAACATTTAGATATCCAACTAACTTTTATATTTTACCAATATTTTAAGAAACTGCAATAATTGCGTTACATAAATTGTAAATACAACTGATTTAAGCTATAATGACTGCATTTTGGTGATAAAGTGCCAAATCTATAGTGGCCAAATAGGCGAAAATGGAACATCTTGGTGGGGCGTAAAGTGTCGACCCAGGCAGACTGCGTAGACTACGCAGGCTGAATATGGTCGAAGCTTTCACACTTGACTGATTTTCTTAACCTAGAATGATCATTGTACCTTTTTTGGAACTATGGTCGACCTCCGATTGAACTTTACTGGCAGAAATTCCCCTTTTCAAATGTTTATTTTATGTAGTTCCCATATGGTCGTTATTCGTGTGACAGGCATAAATATAGATATGTGACCCGTCATGCGAAAAGGGACCGTCTGGGAACTCCGTAAAACCATTATTTTAGAAAAAAGATTGGACCAATGATAGGTCAACCAGAAGGAGTTTTTCGGGAAGAAAATACATAGAAAAGTTGAACAATCATTGAAGATTCAGACTATTTGTCATTTGCGAAAAATTTCAACCACAGTCAGCCTGCGCAGATCACGCAGTCTGACAAATTAATGTCGGCACTTAACGCATTTCCATGATGGACCTTTTTGGCGTGTCAGTCACAATTATATATTTAAAATGTACAGTATTGAACAGGTAATAATGATCTAGCAGGAAATTGAAAATTAGTAATACATTTGCATGTTCGAGTGAACTGTTCTATGAAAAGGGGGATACATGCCCAAATAATACCGATTAGTTAATTTCAGGGTTGTTAAATAAATAAAGCGACTACTTTCATGTTTTCCATTCGGCTATATACATGTACATGCCGAATATAGATGCGCACAACGGATACCAACATTTACAATATACGTGATTGAGTTTCAATTATTTCATTGTTCAATGAAAGCAAAGTACATGTATGTACAGTAAACTATATTTTCCTTATTTCTGGTAACGTTTGCTTATCGAATAAAGCGAAACATCAAACTTGTTACAATATTGAATTTCTTTAAAACTACTACGCGCATACCGAATTTCTTGCATTTTATGTAAATAGGAGATAGGAATTTTAAACCAAAAGCCCGAATAGTGATAATTAAATAGAGTTGTTTCGATTAAGTAACTTACAACAATAGCCGAAAATTATCTTATTTTACGTTTAAGTACAATATTCTTCGTAAACAAACAGAGAACTTTTTATTGATTAAAAAAAAAAAAAAAATAATAAAAAGTTCCATTAGTTCAAAACCTCCGGTCTCTTCAGTAAACGTCTGAAAAGTCAGTTGACGTCTGAACGGTCAGTTAATGTCTGAACGGTCAGTTAATGTCTGAACGGTCAGTTAATGTCTGAACGGTCAGTTAATGTCTGAACGGTCAGACAACGTCTGAACGGTCAGTTAACGTATGAACAGTCAGTTAACGTCTGAACGGTCAGTTAACGTCTGAACGGTCAGTTAACGTCTGAACGGTCTACACGCTTTGACTGGTGGTCTTTAAAACACATGATTGTGATATCATTTTCTCAGTTAATGCCAAGAATTTGAATCTATTTCATCAAAAATCAAGTACTAGATAATCCACGAATCTCGTTTTTCAGTACAATTGTCCCTTTTGTAAACGTTTTGACATGCACCTCGCCCCACCAAAACCGTTGCATCATCTGCACTAAATTAGCCTGTATGTGACATTTCAAACAACTTGAAATTTTCGAGAGGTGCAAACATTGAGAAGCGTAGACATCCACATACTGTAATTATAATTTTACCTGTTGGTCTACAGATACTTTAAGACCTTGTTTATCTACTAAACGCATAGTAAATACTCTGGTCAGACTGTGCGGATGCACAGACTGGTCAGAGTCTTTGCTTTGCCCATATTTGAAATTGTTGGAAATCTCACGCACAGGCTCAAATATCATTTAAAACTTGTTCAGCCCTCGCATACAATTCCAACCCGAAATTATTTCAAATTATTCTTCTTGCAAAATTCACAATATTGTTACATGTAGCCCTTACATAGATGCTGTAGCATATGCCTTGAAAATGGTGCGCTTAAAAAGCGGAAACGATGCTTCTAATTCAGTCCCATTTTAAAGCGACACCACAATGCATTCAGCAATTTTTCCCATCATGGGCCATTGAACATCGGTTTAAATCACAAAATCGCGTCACGCTTATTTCCCACTTCACTAGGGAAATTCAATATTTTCAATAGTTCTAAATTAAAATCTAAATCACTTTTATTAATGAACGAAATTCTATATCGAGAAATAGAATTGATAAAGTTGAATGGATTCATCTCATTTCATTTGTCAATTTGTACGCTGATGCTTTCGGTCGAGGGTTGACGTCTTTCATCGGGCGTTATAATTGAGGAAATATACTAGGCAAAGCTTCTTATACACATCTGCACATCAAAGTTGATATTTTCATAAATTCTTAACTCTTAAAGCTAGCACTTGGCACTATTGTTAAAAAAATAATTTAATATAATAAAACTGAACGACCAATGAGCCTTGTTCATTGAACGATGGTCAGTATTAAAATCAAAAGGCACATTTTCGCCATTTATTGCGGAAAGTTTTCGGCCACAAAGGACATTTAAAATCTATACTCGTCTTGCTAATATCGGGATTTCTTGAGGTATGAAACTAAAACATAATCACACTGTATGAATTAGCTAAGCGGATTCATACATCAGTGTTATTAGGTTTTAAGTTTCATACCGCCATGCAATTAAAATATATTCTTTACATGTCTTATCATTTAATATAATGAATAAAGAATTTCCCCAAATTAAGACATAATTTTTGTAGTACTTCTTTGCGCGCCAGTTTAAAAATAGCTCCATACTCGAAATTGTTTTCATTGAAAATTAAATCCAATTGTATAGCCAATCAGAATGCGCGAGAATATTGATAGAAACACATAATATTAGATTATTGATCCATTGAAGTGACTGCAGTTTTAAAATGAGGCAACGTGATTTACAGACTTATCAGACTTGAATAGGGTGATTATCTACGTCTAGAATGCAGGAAGTTTGCGTACCAAAGATTGGGACAAATTCAAATATTCGTAGGTACATGTTAAGTGTACTATCTGGAATTCCTTTTAAACGATTTAAACGAATTTCAATGTACATTATTTTCTCCTCTCAAATTTTCCCATGTTTAATCTGTCTTTCTTTATGTAAAACAAGAAAAGTAATAAAATTGTAAGAGGAAAAATAACATACCCTATAAAAGCAACAGTCCAAAACAAACGAACTGAGAATACAACACATGTAATATCAATACTAACATACAGTTTACTATATATAATACTAGGTAACAGATTTCCATTTCCGTGCACTATTGTAAAATAGACTAGTCATGCTTAAAAACTGTAAACTGCATTTTAATTAAAAAGCATAAATTAGCGAAACTCCATTAGCCGAATATCTAATCAGGCTGATCAAAGGGAATTACAGTTAAGAACATCGTGAAATTGACAAGGTGAATGATTTTGGAATGATATCGGAATGAAAATGAATGAGTGTGTGGAGCGAGTTTTGAGTGATATTAAAGGGAAGTAATCCAATATTCCTAATTTTGTTCATGGTGAACAAAATTAGGGATATTAATTATCTTTAACAAAATAAACGCACTCTTTTGTTTGTACGTCTTTGTGGACCAACTAGACACTTGAAAGTCAACACCAGCTAATAAAATGGTAAAATAAATAGATCGATTTGAATTCTTTGCTGAAAGTCTTGAACGATTTTTAAATGTTTTCTTATCATTTCGGATCGTTTTTGATCGATTTGAGTGAGTGTTTGGAATGAATGGAGCGCTGAGTGAATGATTAAGAATGATTTTGATCGGAATGGGTGTAAATTTCACGATGTTTTTAATTGTATACACCTGTGACCCGTCACCGGGAAAGGGGACATTTTTGGGAACTCCTGTTAATCAAGTGCTTAAACAGGATTGGATCAAGCAGAGGTAAAACATTGGTCACATATCGATTTGTTTGTTTGAATGGGGTCTTACGACGTTTTCAACAATTCTTCAGTTATATCGCGGCGGCTGGAACATCTAATATTGGATTTTGATATTTCTCTCACCAGTACTACCATCACATCCCTTCCTCGTCTCCAGCTGCTATCTCACATAGGTCTACGATAATCAACCCATTGGTGAGAGACAAATAGTCGGAAAGGATGAGAGCCACCTTCGGGGATCGAATCCATGACCTCTAGATTGACAGTCCGATGCACTACAGTTTAAAATAACCTGAATTTACATGCATACGACGGATTTTCGTAGCAAGAAGTCGTTATGTTCGCCTGCCATAACAGTTTCAAAAAACATGTTAGTAGTATTGCTTCAGTAAGCTATATGACCTGACATTATAAAGCATGACAAATGAATGACTTAATGCATGCGACATGATCATTAATAATACAGGTGACTAAATGACCTCTTAATGTGGCATTGTGCATTACAGTGGAAATAACATGTAAATTTCCCCTTTTCCCTAATTATCTATCGCATGTACAAAATGCAATAATTTGATTTTTGTTGTGTCCACCAATAATTGTGCTTTTTGAATGGCTGCAAAGTTAGTTTTTCCCCGAATGAAACCAATTTGAGTTCGTAGCTGTTTCTTAGCTTTCGCAAATAATAGAGCCGTAAGAAGTATTTTCTTACCTGACAAATCTTTACATTTTTGCTTCAAGAAATTAAGTTATTAGAATTGAAGATTGTATTTGTATTCAAACAGTGTGAATAGGTTTTTAGTTTCATATATAAATGTGACACATTCCCACTTATAACTGATTCAGAAGTAGATTCAAGTCGATGTAAGTATATATTGGAAACAATTAAGAGCATAATGAAAAAAAAGTGGATGTTATTGTGCCTGCTTTACTTAACATATTACGGTCGTTTTTTGTAAATCAATTAAGTCGCCTCTACAGTAGTAACTAAATATGGAATTCTGTCATGTTCATCCCATTGTAATCGTCTTCTTAAGACGATTACGTAATAGTTAAACGCTAATAATTGAAAATTAAACGATTTAAACAGCCGAAAGGAGGGAGCGTAGCGACCGACTGAGGCTGTTTAAATCGTTTAATTTTCAATTATTAGCGTTTAACTGACTTAGTCTTTTTCCCGCGCTTAGTATGATTGACAGCATTTCGCTCGATTTACACGGAATAAGCCGGTTGAATTCATTAAAGGTGAACGCCCCCTCTTTCCAAATATGGTATTGTTGAAATATGCACGTAAATACCGAGGCTTTCTAAAAAGGTTTTACCGATGATAAAAGATGCAGTATTGTTTGTTTTTATTGACCTGATAATCACCTCCGTTCTGTAGATGAACGAACATACGATATGTGTCCACTCTGTATTACAAGAACTTTCGCAAGAATAAACGATTTACGGTATCAGATGTCATTAAATGATTGTATATATTAAATTTGATAAGATGTGCCAGTAATTGTTAATCAACAAATTTGTTCATATATAACACCAACTCAAATATGGTTATTGTCAGAGAAAGGTCTACTATAGGTGTATGTTCAATACTGAGCTCTGACGTAGGTACCGACTCCATTACCATGGATATATCGGGTATATCTAAGCATCACATGATAGGAATTTAACCTGATCCCTTCAGTACATATAGTGAGTAAACCTTGCGATAACAGACTAGCAATAACTTTCCTTTGAAGATAAATTGTTAATTTTTTAATGAAAATCTAACGGTTAAAAGTAGATTTCACGGCTCACCACACAAAATCTACCTATGGTATACTAATCTGTTCACACATAGACATAGATATTTCATTAATTAAACTATAAAAAAAGTTTCTAGCTACATACAGAAGCAAAAATGTTCATAAAAGTTTAGTAAGCGACCCAACCATGGGTAGGTACACAAGTCATTGCGATATAACTGTAATAAGGTTGAAACCACATGCAAACAAAACGTCAGGCCATGTCACACCCAACCAGGTCCAAATCAGTGTAGAATGTGGGGAATGCATCATATGCACGTGAATTACGTTTTTCTCCTTTACTTTTCATGTGCTCGCTGCATATTAATGAGGGGGTAGAGTTTAGTATGTACGCATGCTTGGAATAACAAATAAACCTTGACGTTCAAATGAAATAATGATCAAAATAAACCTAAGCTGGGTAGTTTATGGAAAATAAACCATCAAAAAATATAAAAATCCAGCATCCTGATTGGATGATAAAGTAGGACAAAGACTAAAATGAGAAATTGCAAGACACAATCTAACAACGAATAAAAACACCAGGTGCGATTTGTGATTTTGACCTTCGATTATTTTTCTTTTTTTCGTAAAATGTTCAGTAATTGAGCCCCAAGAATGTGTTCTCGGTGAAACTGAATTAGTGTGATTAGATAGCCTTGATATGTTTCAAAGGGAGATAACAGAATGTCGATCTATTGAATGATAGGAGTGATATTGTATTATCTCCTTAAGCACTGCTCTTTCGATTTATATTTTTAACTTTTTAAACACAATCGTGTCCGTTTAAATTCACGCCAGCCATGTAAATATAGGAGCTTCTGAGTAAATTGGATGAAGTTTTGGAGCGTTTTGGGTCATTTCGCTGGTTTTAAACGATTTGAGCAAGTTGCAGGAGTGCTATGGATGGAATGCTTGTCAAAACACGATGTACATTTAACAACATCATGCAATTGACAAGGTGAACGATTTTGGAATGAAATAGAATGGGTGTGTGAAGCGAGTTTTGAGTGAAATAAAAGAGAGGTAATCAAATATCGCTAATTTTGTTCAAGATGAAAAAAAAATGGCAAAATTCATTACCTCCCTCAAATAAAATATATGTAATTATCTGTTTGTGTGTGTACGTGGACCAATCAGACACTTTAAAATAAAATTGTAGAATAATTTGATCGATTTGAATGAAATGTTGATCGCCAAGAACGATTTCGAAATGATTTCGGAACGTTATTGATCGATTTGAGTAAGTGTTTGGAATGGATGAACGGAACGCTGAGTGAATGCTTTAGAATGATTTTGATCGGAATGAGGGTCAATTTCAAAATTTATTTAACTGTACCAATCACAATTGTACAATTTCCGCTATTGAAACTTATATTTGATGACAGATTACGAAAAAAAAAAACTATTCAAAATAGCCTTTGAACGAGAGAAAAAAAGAAAGGAAACTAAAAGCAAAATTTATCATCAAAATGTCCTTTGTACGATACCAGTAGTTCATCAGTTTTCTTAATGGATGTAAATTTACTTGAGAACAAAGAACGTTCTAAGGGCTTCGGCCGGTCAAAATGTACATTATTCACGGGTTTAAACATTTACCCGTGAAAATTTTCGATTTAACAAGTTTTTGTCAGGATTATTAGAATAATCCTGTTAAACGGCTGTTTAAATGACCGTAAACTAATGTGAGTTTGTCCTTAACTTGGGGTTCTTATCTGTTGGTCCGGTAAACTGAAACGATTGCAGGCTGTGCTCTTAACCCTTTGCTGTTTAATCCCTGCTTTTTACGTGTCTGAGATTGTATGATTGAGAAAACATTATGAAAAAAGAAGAAATTGCTTCTGGCATGCAATTTCTTCTTTTTCCACACTATTTCTACCCTACTGAATGGTTATTTCTCAACTTAAATCCACTTTTAATTTTCGTCTGCAAAACCTTTGAATTTGGACAAGGCCAAAATTTTGTAAAACATGAATCTTGAGTTTGCGATTTCTTACCTGAATGACGAAAGGCGCAAGTCCTTCTTCAAAAACTGTAAATGGGTCGCTTGCTCGGAATGGAACCTTTTAATCTGTTTTTTTTTTTTTTTTTTTTTTTTTTTAAGTAAGTTTAATTGTGAAAATGACATTTAACTCTATCAAAACCATTCTAAAACACCCACTCAGCGCTCAATTCAATCATTCCGAACACTCACTCAATCTATTCAAAAACGCTACAAAATCACTCGAATTGCTTCAACATTTGATTTAAATGGATCAAATAATTTGTCACATCTCCAATACGAAATACCTTCCTCCGAACCATAAGATTACAATGTGGTGATAACATTTACAAGAACTTTTAAACGAGCAGAACAGCGAAATTGTATACCAGAAACTTCTGGCAAAACCTCCGATTTCTTGGTTACCCTCCATGAAGACTTTTCATCAAATACGTGATACCTATGTCGCAACAATTTATAAACATTTTATGACAGTATCAACTATACAATAGTAACCGATAACTAAAAACATTGGTGTGGTTCAACGTTTTAACTGCTGTTCGGTTATAGCTGTGATTATGAGGTTTCGGTAACACACCGACAAAAAATTTTAAAAAATGTGTCGTCGTTGGACGAGCGAGTGTCGTAAATGCAGCTTTAATAAGCTGTACTTGCGACGTTTCGATCACTCAACGAAGTAAGTTTGTACCATGCAGTTAAATAAAGGCACTGTGATGTACGCAGACTCAAGTATAAAGTCATGTATATTTTTGTTTGTGTACCATCCTTTTGTTTGTTTGTTTGTTTGTTTGTTTTTTTGTTTGTTTGTTTGTTTGTTTGTTTGTTTGTTTGTTTGTTTGTTTGTTTGTTTGTTGTTTGTATGCTCTTTGTATGTTTGTCTATGTCTACCTTGTCCTTGTTTAAATATGTTTGTTTGTTGCTAATCTCCGCATAGTCGATGGAATTAGAATAAATGAGTGTTTATTTCAAAGCGTCTGATTAGCCCAGAAATATACTCAAACAGGAAAGAATGTTGGAAATTTTAAGGGAGGTAATCGCTTATCGCTAATTACGTCCAATTGGAAGACATTGCTGATATTGTATTACCTCCCCTAAATTTCATTCAAAACTTTTTTCCTCCCACTCATACAATATCATTCCGATACCATTCGTAAAATATTAAGATTGTCCATTTCTAGATGTTCCATTTTTTTTTATTTTTATTTTTTATTTTTTTTTTTTTTTCATTTAAAAATGGTTCATTGTAATACTGCCATTTATTTGAATCGTTTCGGAAAATAAATTGTGCCCATTTTTTTATCAACGTATAGAATTTAAAAAAAAAAGAAATATCTACAGAACGAGAATTATATTGAAAATCAAATAATTCAAGAGAAAGCGAATACCCTTACCCCTCGTAGCAATTTCCTTTATAAAACCCCAAAACAAGAAAATATGAAATTAAATCCAAACCAATATATTTCTTTATTCATCAACCAAACGTTAAAACCACAGTGTAACCACGTAGATCCAAATCTTTCGTTTTTCAATAGAAAATTCAAACTATTTAAATGCGTGTTTCCCACCATAAAACTTTTATGATACTAAGCGGATTTATTAAGTTATAAAATGAAAAGTTAAACTTTCCCCACATAAAAGCAGTAAATGTATACAGTGAATAACAATAACTTCTCTGCCTGACTCAGAGCAGTACAGATGGTTTTATTAATGTGTCCAATAGGTTTGTCATCGTGTTTCGTCTCAAGAGCGGAACAAGATTATTTTCTCGTAAGGTGTCCAACCGATAATATAAGAAGAAAAATCAATGTGGGATCATTCGTCGTAACTACAGTTTGAAAAACCTTGGTTAGTTGGTTAAGTTGGTTGGCTGCTTGCTTGTTTGGTTGGTTTGTTTGTTCGTTCGTTCATACGTTTGTTCGTTCGTTTGTTTCAGCTGATTCTATGTTTTGCATTGTCTTTCCAAAGACATGCGCTCTCACGGGAAGAAATAAAATCAGCATTACCTTTAATAAGACCTGCTTTGCATATGCCTCTTTCTTACTAAACGAACGTCTAAGAATTTATTAGTAAACATTTGAGCCTGTGCGTGGCATTTCCAACAATTTGAAATGTTGATAAGGTTCAAACATTAAAGGACAAAGACAACAACAATATCTAAAAGATAAATCTGGTGGTCTACAGATACACTGAAACCTTATCTATCTATAAACCGCATAGTAAAGACTCTGGTCAGACTGTGCAGATGCACAGAGTGGCCAGAGTCTGCTTTGCGCACATTTGAAATTGTTGGAAGTCTCACACACAGGCTCATTTGTTGTTCCTTTCGCTAGATATCAATAAAATGCAAGACATGAAGCCTATGTTCTTTTTTATTACACGAAGTTATGAGACAAAATATTCTAACCACAATACTCTATTTCTTCAATGCTTTTCGGTGGTTTATCGAGAAATAACGGTAAATTATCACTTGATAAACTCACCGCAATTTACGAAAATATGTCTTAGAAATTTCACATTTTGTCTCATTTTTGCATTAAAGAAATAGAATAATCGTTTGTTTTTCGAGTATGATCGATTAACACTTCCTTTCGTGAACAACATAATCTATATTTTCACTCGTGAAAATATAGCTTTTGTTGTTCACTCAATGAAATGTGAATCAATTTTACACTGAAACAAACGATTATCCTCGAGGTATTTGCTTTTACACTAATACAGTCGGATAACTCATTCACAGAATATTTTATTTGTTTATGTACTCATAGACGAGTATGTGGGAATACTGTTTGTTTCAGTATAAATATGATATAAGCCAGTGCGCGACATTTCCAACAATTTCAAATGTGCAAGACTCTGGCCAGCCTGTGTAGATGCATATTACGCTCTACAGATAGATAAGGTCCTTAAGTATATTTCGACAGACAGAAAATCTTCCAAATGCGCTATGTGACTGTCTAGACAGCTCAATATTTGCAACTCGCGCACATGTCAAATTGTTTGAAATTTCACGCACAGGCACATATTCAATGCTTTCAAGACGGGTTGGCAACATTTTCCGGAAGCTTATCAGTTCGGTAATTGAGACGATCATGCTATACATTTTCGTCTTTATGGATTTGCGATGTATAAACTTTGGTTAAGCGAAATCGCAAAGTTAACTGCTATAAAACCGTTTGATGATCGCATGGGCACCGGAGACCGCCGTACGGACCTGCAAATTTTTTTTATGTCTAGTTCACGGGCGCCGAAAGGGCTGTAAAGATATTCAATTAATCGAATGTTATTGACGGTACATTTCAATCAATATTGAAGTGTTTAAGGCACTGTTATAATTATACAATAAGATTAATAGTTTACGACCAATTGACCTTCATGGCATTTGAAATTAATAAGAGAAACCCTTTTTAAGTAGATCTTCGAAACTCCAATTTTCTAGCGTAAGTATTTATGATCTTACTTTTTCACTTAAACGGGATGTTTAAACGCTCAATTCAATTTCTGAAATTTCATTTCATTTCTTTACTTTTCTGACAAAAACTGTAAATTAAATTTTTACAAAAGACGATTTCGGTATAGAATTTCATTCATTTTTATTACCGTCTGCTAAACACTTTGTATTCCGTAGGAATATGTCGTGAAAATCATTCGAGAACTAAAGTGCTAAGCTATCCTTTCTCATGATGTTTAGTTATTGTTCGAAAAAGTTGTTCCATGCTGATTAAAATGCCTATAAATTGAAAATTTGTTTGAAAAGGATTTAAACTAGCAGGATAAGGTTTAAGGGGACCATCTAAGAATATTCACATATGTGATCCTTCAAGCGAAAAAGTACCATTTCGGTCACTAGTAAAGGGTCGACCCTCGTCAGACTGTGCTGGTGGCGCAGTCTGACAAGGGTCGATACTAATTGCACTTTGACGATTTACTGAATCTAGAACCGTCATCCTACCTTGCTGTATAAGAATTTGTAAATTGTGACATCCGGCAGACCTCTATGGAACCAAAATCCTTTATAAATATTTATCACCTATAAGTTGTTCACATATTGCCCATATGTTCCCATTTAGTATTACGACATATTGTCACAATTGTCATATTGTTCACTGCTTGATGACCAAGTGTGAAAAACGTCAAAGGCAAATAACTCAAATATAAAGCAAGGCAGAATAACTTTCGCACTGCACTTCGTCATCATAAGACGAACATAAGTTCCAATCTTGGTTTAAACTTATTTATTTTACATCGATCGGAAAACAGGTTCTAACTACTTAGATTAATCCCTCTCATTTTTGCTTCCTAGAAAATTCACAAGTATTCGCGTCGAATGTGTACACCAATGAAAGAACAAAGATCGGTAGCCGCTAAGGGCGACAACGCAAGACAGCTCCAAAAGAAATTTATACCGGAAGGTATAAGAACCATTCAAGATCCGGACAATCGGCTAGTTGCCATGCGTTTTTACTTTGTCTGCCAGCGAATTCTAGGTAGGATCGTCATTTTTCGTACTACCAATATTGACCATTTTCGTCTGAATCGATCACATATGAGACTGTGCGTGACATTCCTAAATATTTGAAGTGTTCGTTAGGTGTAAACATTGGGCAGCGTAGACAGCCACAAACTTTTCTTATAGAGTATTCGAATGGTCTACAGACAATTATCCATCAATTACCTTATCCATCTATAAAATACATAGTAAAGACTCAGACTGTGCAGATGCACAGGCTAGTCAGAGTCTTTGGTTTGTGCATATTTAAAAATGTTGGAAATCTCACGCAAAAGGCTCATATCATATCGACGACTTGCTGGCGTGTTTCATGTCAATAACAAAATATTTTGCTAAAAAATAATTCTATATATTGAAGGTTTGTTGGCCAAAACTGACAAACAATTTTTCTCAAATATCTAACTTCAATACATAGGACAATATATGTGCCGGAACTCCCAACAAAAAGTTGTATTGTCGGTGAGCGTCCTGAAAGTCTTAAGGTAATGGACCCTAGATCTATAATCTATAGATCCTCAACATTTCGAAAGTAATGAATTTTTACAGTGTTAACCGAGGTTTCCTAATAAATTTGATCAGGATCACATTGTGAAAGATCATGTGTGTCTAAAGGGGGAAGGTGAAAGCCACAGGCGGAGGTGGACGGTGTTTTTATCGGCGGACCGAAAACTCCGGGTTAGAGAAAAAACAATTGGGCAAATACAGAATTTTCTTTAACAACATGGGTTTGGGAAAGAAGAATCACGGTCATGTGATTTTCTTAGAAATGATTCGTTAATTGATCACATTTATTATATAGGCGATGGACCGGCACTTCCTAACACTATAATGAGATAATCTATCTACCTTTAATACGAATACTGAGTTGAGAAATACAGTTAAGAATATCGTGAAATTGACAAGGTGAATGATTTTGGAATTATTTCTAAATGAGATTGAATGAGTGTGTGTAGCGAGTTTTGAGTGAAATTAATGGGAGGTAATTCAATATTGCTAATTTTGTTCAAGATGAACTAAATTAACGATATTAATTACCTTCCTTTTATAGCGATATCAAATTAGACGACTTCAAATCCCACTTTTCGCAGCTATACAACGATATTACGACATATATATTTTACCAGAGGTTGAAGATTTCTCCAAAAATCATGATTTCAAAGCAGACGATTGCTTATATGATGAATTAAACATGCCCATTTCATACAGCAAGGTCGATTCGGTTATAAATAGTTTAAAACGAGGTAAAACACCGAGCCCGTCCGACGATATGCTAAATGAATATTTTATTGAATCAAAAGATATAGTATGTGGTCATTTAACAGACATGTTCAATATCATATTAGACTCAGGCAATTTCCCAGAAATATGGTCTAAAGGTTTTATTATCCCCCTTTACAAGAAAGGAGAAAAAGATGACCCTAACAATTACCACGGGATAACTCTAACAAGCAATTTTGGGAAAATACTTACTAGTATATTAAATTCTAGAGTCGAAGCATGGTTTGAAAAGAATAATTTTCTTTCTGATTCTCAATTTGGTTTCAGGAAAAAATGTGGCACTACCGATGCAGTATTTATTTTATCAAATCTTATCGAACATGTTTTGAATTATAATATGCGCTTACCTTGCGCTTTTATAGATTTGAAAAAAGCGTTCGACTCTGTGAATAGAGAAGCCTTATGGTACAAACTTTTTAACATGGGTTTAATGGGCAAAGTTCTTAATGTTTTTCGTTCAATGTATGAATCGGTTAAATCATGTGTCAAACATTGTAATTCTTTCTCGGATTTTTTCGATATATCGGTAGGCTTGATCCAAGGACAAACAACGTCCCCGGCATTATTTGCATTATTTTTAGAAGATCTAGAGCTCTTTCTGCAAGAAGAAAACGTAAACGGTTTAACTGTATACGAAATATGCTTTATCGTCTTATCATTTGCTGATGACATGGTATTAATCGGAAATTCTGTTGAAGATCTACAACACAGTCTTAATCGTTTAAATGTGTACTGTTCAGAATGGGGCTTAGAAGTTAACATTGAAAAAACAAAAATAGTTGTCTTTAGGAAAAGAGGTAAAATAACGCCGGACGAAAAATGGTTTTACAAAAATGACGCAAAATGGTCGACAATTTTAATTATCTAGGTGTTATTTTCAATTATACAGGGAGTTTTATCCTACAAAATCAGTACGCTGCTGGAAAAGCATTAAAAGCCATGCACGTTTTGAAAAACAATATTTCAAAATATAATGTGAACCAAAAAATAGCACTAGATTTGTTTGGTGCCTTTGTTACGCCAATAATAAATTACGGGAGCCAAATTTGGGGATTTACTAAATCTAAAGATCTCGAACGTATCCACCTTAAATTTTGTAAAATGTTGCTCGGGGTTAAACAATCAACAAGTAACGCGGCAGTATACGGCGAGCTGGGTCGTTTCCCTCTATATATAAGTCGATACATTCTTATCTTAAAATATTTCTTCAAAATGGCAAAGTCAAATAACATTCTTACGAAAACCATTTTTAAAGTTATGTTAAATGACATGTCTAACAATAAATCAAACTGGTTGTCCAGAGTCAAATATCTACTAGCAGAAAATGGATTTCTATACGTCTGGGATCAACCGGAAGCCGTCAATGAAAAACATTTAATACCGTTGATCACACGAAGGTTAAGAAACTCCTTTTTGCAAAAATGGAATGGATATATCCTCAAAAATGACTCTATCTACTTTGTATTGTGAAATAAAAACTAATTTTGAGTCAGAGAAGTACTTAATCGATATAGCGCCAAATCACCTTCGCAAATGCTTAACAAAAATTCGATTTTCTTCTCACGTTTTAAAGATAGAAACAGGGAGGCATGGACGCGTACGCATACCTCGCAATGAACGTAAATGTGAACGTTATAATTTGAACTGTATTGAGGACGAGTATCATTTTATTATCGAATGTCCCTTTTATCATGATCTAAGACAAAAATACATAAGAAAATACTACATTGTTAATCCAAGTATGTTCAAGTTCCTTGCCCTTTTGCAAAGTACTAACTATAAAATTGTTCTAAATTTATGCAAATTTATTTATTCTGCTTTCGCCTTGAGAAATAATACGTAGCCTTGATAAAAATGTAGTTTAATTTACTATTTTCAGGATACCTTTTTCTTAGCATTTTCACTCAATACCCGTTTTTACATAAACAATGCTAATCACTTAAACGTATGATAGAAAAAACACTGAAAGAAAAGGAGAAATTGCTTGCTATCATCTTTTCTCATATTATATTATAACCAAGTTTATCAAAACTATATTTATCTAGTACAGAGTCGGCACGGTATTTTACATCTTCCGTGACATTACTTATGTGCATTTTACTTATATGTATCCTAATTAGTTATTTACGTCACGCACATGTTGACCAATATTTGTTTTGTTTCTTTGTATGTATCACAATGTACGATTTGTTATGTACAAGTGAAATAAACTATCTATCTATCTATCTTTTATAAAATATACGTCCTTTTTCTGTTTATGTGTCTTCTTGAACCAACCAGACACTTTAAAAACAACACCAGTCAATAAAATCGTAGAATTATTTGATTGATTTGAATTAAATATTAATCCTATTGAACGATTTCGAAATGTTTTCTAATGATTTCGGGGCGTTTTTGATCGATTTGAGTGAGTGTTTAGAAAGAATGAGTTGAACGTTTAATGAAAATTGAAGAATGATTTTGATCGGAATGAGTGTCAATTTCACGATGTTTTTATTAAACTGTACACTAAATTCAGGCTGAAAACGAAACGTTTTGGCATTTTTAACACACTGGGTAAAATTTGCAAACGTTGACAAACCTTTTTCACCCGAAACGCACGGTTTCAATCGAAGAAAAAGTCAACAACTAAAATTGTTATATAAAAAAATAATCTCTCTTTATTTAAATCCGGTGAGTCGTAGAAATCAAAATATGCTTATTTCATACAGAGATATGGTAATGGTGCAATCAAGCAATAATCTTATAATAAAATTCTAAACACACATGATAAAGCGAAAACTTCAAAATCAACTCTGGGTTCAGAATAAGGAAGCGCTCGTACATGTCAGACAAACGTAATTTTTGATTGTGATAATGGTCTCTTAAATGTGACCCGCCACGCGAAAAAGGGACCATCCGGGAACTCTGTAAAATGAATAGTTGAAAAAGAGATTAGGTCCAGCATAGGTCAACCAGATGTCGCATTTCAAAAATCCTTTCACTGGAAAGTAGATTAAACATTCTAGATTCAGAAAATAAGCACATTGCGAAAAGTTTCGACCCTAGTCAGTCTGCGCAATCCGCGCAGTCTGACTAGGGTCGACACTTTACGCACTACCCAGATGGTCCATTTTCGCGTGACGTCTCACATATGTATTAGAGTTTCAAAACAATTACAAACGCAAGTGATCTTTCTTTATTTTTAACGCAAGGCAGATCCACCCTTAATTAATACTGGTTGGTTTTTTTTCTTAACAAGTTCCAGACTGAAGGAGAAATATTAAATTTACCTGCATTTATAATATGACCGACGTCGTGGGAGTGAAATAACCTCGTTGTATATCATTGATATTACACGGGTGTTATTACAATAGTAGAATAGCTATGCAAATGAGCTCATAGCGAATGGCAACGCTATTTTGTAACCGCGAAAATGACGTCATAATCTATATATAATGATGTCAGTTTTAAACGGCGTTATAAGTTTCGCGGAAAATTGATATGTTGAATTTCAAGAATTTGACCATTTTTCGCAAAATTTCGGGCCATATTATAAATAGAATATAAAATTTGTGCTCATAAAATACCGAATTTATTAAACTCGTCATCTTAAACAGATAAAAACTCGGCGCAGCCTCATTTTTATCTGTTTATAGATGACTCGTTTAATAAATTCGTTATTCAATGAACACTCATTCAATATCCTCTATTTATATCAGCTTCGGGGTTCAGTTTGAAGCAAAATTTATAATACAGATATGACGGCAAAGTCAAATGTAAGTGGCTCTAAATGTAGGCCAGTAATTTATGAGTAATTTTACGCAAATTCCTCAAAAAAGAGGAAATAAATCTCATATTCAATTCATTTGTCTACGATATATCTTGATTTTGAAATACAAAAACAAAAAATGATATGGCAAAAATTGAAAAAAAACAAGAGGGCCATAGTGGCCCTAAATTGCTCACCTGAGTTAACTGTCTTAAGATCTTACCTCTCAACCTAGTGTTAAACCAAACTTGACCAAATTTAAACCAGACTGAGAATTCATAAAGAAAATCAACCTAAGCAACTTTTTGGGTGACTGGGCAACAACAATGGCCTCTTGAGAGTCTACACAGTTTTTCTAAGATTTGACCCTGTGACCTCATTTTTGACCCAACTTGACCCAAATTTAAACTTGACCTAGATTTCATTTAGACATTTATTCAGACCAATTTTTTTTATAGAGCAAAAATTGTCAGGTTGATTAAGCAAATCATTGAGCAAGGTATTTCTTAGATTTGATCCCTTGACCTCATTTTTGACCCCACTTGACCCAATTTTGAACTCTACCGAGTTTTTATCAAGATAATCATTTTGGCCAATTATCAGGATGATTGAGAGAAAAATATGGCCTCTAGAGTATCAACAAGGTTTTTCTAAGATTTGATCCCTTGACCTCATTATTGACCCCACTTGACCCAATTTTTAACTTGACCGAGATTTTATCAAGATAATCATTCTGACCAATTTTCAGGATGATTGAGCAAAAAAAATGGCTTCTAGAATGTCTACAAGGTTTTTTTTTAGATTTGACCCTGTGACCTCATTTTTGACCCTACTTGACCCAATTTTGAACTTGACCGAGATTTCACAAATGCAGAGATTCTGACCAATTTTCAGGATGATTGAGCAAAAAAACATGGCCTCTAGAGTGTCTACAAGGTTTTTCCAAGATTTGACTCCGTGACCTCAACTTTGACCCTACTTGACCCAATTTTGGTCTTGACCGAGTTTTTATCAAGATAATCATTTTGACCAATTTTCAGGATGATTGAGAGAAAAATATGACTTCTAGAGTGTCTACAAGGTTTTTCTTAGATTTGCTCCCTTGACCTCATTTTAGACCCCACTTGACCCAATTTCGAACTTGACCGAGATTTTATCAAGATAATCATTCTGACCAATTTCAGTATGATTGAGCAAAAAACATGGCTTCTAGAGTGTCTACAAGGTTTTTCTTAGATTTGACCCTGCGACCTCATTTTTGACCCTACTTGACCCAATTTTAAACTTGACCGAGTTTTTATCAAGATAATCATTTTGACCAATTTTCAGGATGATTGAGCAAAAAATATGGCTTCTAGAATGTCTACAAGGTTTTTCTAAGATTTGCTCCCTTGACCTCATTTTTGACCCCACTTGACCCAATTTCGAACTTGACCGAGATTTTATCAAGATAATTATTCTGACCAATTTTCAGGATGATTAAGCAAAAAACATGGCCTCTAGAGTGTCTAAAAGGTTTTCCTTAGATTTGACCCTTTGACCTCATTTTTGACCCCACTTGACCCAATTTCGAACTTGACCGAGATTTTATCAAGATAATCATTCTGACCAATTTTCAGGATGATTGAGCAAAAAACATGGCCTCTAGAGTGTCTACAAGGTTTTCCTTAGATTTGACCCTGTGACCTCATTTTTGACCCCACTTGACCCAATTTCAAACTTGACCGAGATTTTATCAAGATGATCATTCTGACCAATTTTCAGTATGATTGAGCAAAAAACATGGCCTCTAGAGTGTCTACAAGGTAAATGTTGACGCCGCACGACGGACGACTGACGACGGACGACGGACGACGGACGATGGACGCCGGACATCATGCGACCACAAAAGCTCACCTTGAGCACTTCGTGCTCAGGTGAGCTAAAAATACAATAAAGGCTAAACAAAATTATACAATTCACACAAAAAGGGGATACATCAGTGAAATCTATGACGAAAATATTTGATGTGGCAAACTAGTTGAAATGTATATCCCGCTTTGAAAGCAAGTGAAGTGAAGCTTTGCACCGCCTTGCCATTCTGAACCAGGACTGGTAAAGCTATCCACTCAATTTCACTGATCCTTTCTGAGTTTCAAGGTGGCCCAATTCTTGCGATGTATTATGTACAAGTGCATGTATAGTTAATACAAACAGAGTGTACAAGAAAAAAGAATTTACTGTCAAACCATTTACACAAAAAATGGAATAATTGGAAAATATACATGAATTCATCTTTCCAAAAAGAACTTGTTGAGAAGTGCGAAATTTACCGACCTCGATTAGATTGGGTAGAAAACGCAGGCTGGTACGGGTCGACTGTTGAAAAGTTGTTTTTTTTTTTCATTTTTTAAATGTAGAATGGGTATTCTACCTCTTAGTATAACCACAAACGATACACAAACTGCAGTTTACATCTACTCGATTCACAATGTCTTTTTTTAGGCCTAAAGGATCACATATTAGAAATCTGTTTACAATCACAAGACTCGAATAGGTTCTATTATTTTTTTAAATAAAATTTAAATAACATTGATGGAACAATGGTTTAATTTAGAGAAATTCAACATCACAAGTCGTCTCATTATATCCTATGGGACATAATTTACTGAGCCCTGCCATACGTTCAGGATCACAAAACGGTTCAAACAGTTTTCCAGTTATACCCCGCTTTGCACGCATGTGCACATGCAAAGCGGGATATAATTAGAAATTTGTTTTCACCGTTTTGTGTTCCTGAACGCAGGGCAGATGTCCAAAAGACAACCATGGGTTTGAATTTTTACCGGAAGTTATTTTCAGCCAATAATGATTGCTGGTCCAAAAGAAAAATCACACCTGATTGATTGAAAACAATTTCCGGTCTAAATTGCACCAAACGTTATGTTTGATACAACTAGTGGGCTGGTAAAATTTTGGCAAGATGGCTTATTTAATGTTCCACATCGGTAAGGAAATATTTTTTTTTCAGTTCTAGGATAAACTGTATTCAAAAAGATAAACAATCATTTGTCTAAAAATTTAGAGTACTAGCTGCAAGTAATTACTTTGAAAATAATGAAAATGACAATTACGTGAAATTATACATTTACGATGTATTATATGTAATATATTCGAGTATGTAAATATGATTCAAACCCCCTACATTCCCGTATTACGCATAAATCAAATTAAAGTGAAAAAAATATAATACTTTTTCTTTACAAACAAATAAAATAAGAATAACTTGATTTTAATCAAAAACTTAATTGCAGTTATCAAATCAAGCAGTGTATGCTAAATGATATAAAACTTCGTTTACCTTTTGAATAATTCTCCACTAATACTATGACCAATTGATAGATTGAAAGCATGCAATATGGCTTACATACTCAACACTAGACAAGCTATTGCTATCGGTCCACAAATGACGTTACATGAAAGATGTTTACTTAATTGAGACTGTGGATAAGATCTCCAACCATTTGACATGTGCTTGAGTTTCAAATATTTAGAAGCCTAGACAGCATCTTGTCGAGCCAAGGGTTACGAACGTTTTACTTATCTTATCCTTGGCTGATTGAATGGGTAATTTCTGTACGCGTGACGTCACAGAACGGAAAACGAGGCGGACCAATTAGTAACCTTCTTACAAAAAGGTCCGACAGCGGGAGGTATGTTAGGTTAATATGCCCCGCGGCTACTATACAGATGTGGATTTAACCCTTTGAAATGCTCTTAACCCCTTCAGTTTTAAGTAATTGTGTCACTTAGTAAGACTGAAATACACAACCACAAGAACTGTTCGAAATTCCTATATCTTTTATGCATATCTTTCAAATAATTTGATGGTACATTGAAATGTTCTCAAATTCAGCTTTTCTGCCATCGATGATTGCGTATTACGATTTTTCAATGTTTATTTTATTTTTCAAGTTATTTAATCAATCAATACCGGTTTAAATTTTTACTGTTTTAAAACCCCATTTAAGGCAAACTCCAATGGAGCAGAATGTAGCTACAATGTATATTGAAGTGTGCGAACTTTAAAATATCGAATAAATTCAAGAATTTAGCCGGCTTATATAAATAATTTAGAAATGATAATGTATATGAATTTTCACATTCATTCTTTAATTCGGGAGTTTTTCTCCTTCTTTTCCAGCAGACTTTTCTTTTATCACATAAGATGACCTAAGAGGAATAATAAGAATAAAATATGAAAATAATTAAAATATGAAAAAAATTAAATAATAAAGAAAATAATTGAATAAATTTAGTAGGGCTATCCGCTGTAAAATAAATCTCGTGTGAATATATTGTGGGAGTCGAAGAATTATTCAATTTATTTATTGTTTTATTTAATGTTTCGATAAATTTAAAATTTAGATTTGCTATCCAAAACAACTTATTCACAACTTTTAAAACGAAGCAATCCCGTGTAATGTTCAGTCCAAATCTACAGGTATTGGTAAATAAAAAGGGATTATTTGATTTTTATCTCTTACATATATGTTATATGCGTGTTTTGTTATTGGGTAGTCCAAAATCTCGTGGCTACAGCTTATTCAAGTTTTGATTAAGCAGTTTTGTCGCCCGTTGACTATATTCATATAGTATTGTATGGAAATATATTTGCTTTCAATATAAAAAAAACATTTGGTTTTCTTTCTTTTTATTTTTTTTGAGGGGGGGGGGGGCTATTCAAAATGTTCTTCTATAGAAGATTTTTATAAAAAATTATATTGCTGATTCAACTTGTTCAAAATTACCTCTTCAAATATCTTGATGTTTTTTGCGTTTTCTTAATCCCAAATAAGTCATTGAATATGTTTTATGACGCTGCGGATGCTGGTATGTGTGTATGTCGGGGGGTGGGGATGGATATTTCAACTCAAAAACATTTCATGTAATTTTTGTAAGTCGGCAAAAACACCAATAGTGTGATAGACAATGTCTTTATCCAAACTCCCTTTTTTGCTATTTTTTTGAGGGGGGGGGGGGTGTTCGGAAAGCAATCATGGATGACAATAAAGGAAATTTTCTGATTCACTAAACGTTTCCCCCAATAAAGCAAAGATATTCTAAAAAAGAATAGGGATTAATAAACTATCACATAAAGGTTCTAGTCTTATTTATTCTAAATAAGAATGTGTTTAAAGTTGAAACAGTCTCACCGAATTAAAAAGTACTAAAAAGTCAGCGTCTTTGATACGATGCTTTTTCTTTAATCCATGAATGAAGGGTTTATCTAAACAGTCGTCGGTACAGCCGGGCTGCCATAGGGATTAAAAGGTACTGATACCGTTTGTAAGAAGCTCTCTGATTGGCAGTCACAGAAATCGCGTTTGACCTTTTGATTGGCCGGCTAAAAATAAATCGTACAGAAAATACCTATTCATTCAGTCAAGGGGTATTCGAGAAGAAGCTATCGATTCGATACCCCTTGACTCGTGAAGATGCCTAGACAGCCACACATTACTATGAGAAGATTGTATGTCTGTCTAAATATACTTTGACATCTTATCTAACTAAAAAGCGTGAAGAAAAGACTATGGATAGACTGCGCGAATAGTCTTTACACACACATTTGAAATCGCTGGAAACGTCAAGCACAGGCTCGATTTCACTTTGATGTTAATTCTTGAATATATTCTTAAAATGGCCAAATTTTCAGTCTAAAATTTTAGAAAAGTACAAAATCTTTCTCCTGGTCCTGATCTCCAACAACTCTAGCCACAGGATAGTTTGTAGATATGGTACTGTGTAGAGACCGGTGTGTAGACAGTCGTTCTAGAACGTCTGAGGGTAGATGAATCTCGTTCTTGGCATCTTCTGCTTTTCTGTTAAAACAAAAACGTTATAGTTAGTTACATCGTGAAACTGACATTCGTTTCGATAAAAACCATTCCAAATCACTGACTCTGCGCCCCATTCATTCATTTCAATCACTCACTCAAGCCATTCAAAAACACTCAAACCAATTGAAAAATATAGAATCAAGAACGTCATTCAAAATAAAGTTTGATAGAGAAAAAAAAAACGATTTAACTGACATAATTCAAATTGTTAGCGTCTCATAGGTTCTTGAAGAAATAGGAAGCTATGTATAGAATTTGTATGCATTTTTTTTATTAAAGATAGATAGATAGATGTTTTATTGAAGTAACGTAAACTATACAGTTTCTTGTTACACAACAATGATGTACAATAAATCAACAAGGTCAAACAAACATATATACAAACAAACAACTTGACAAATACATTTCAAACACTAAGGATAATATAAGAAGCATGTATTGACCAAATTCGCTAATTTGACCAGTCGTTTGCATACAAGTGTACGGTTATCACTGCTCATAAAAGCGAATCCTAGTTATCTGTATGAATTATGGTAAAGAAACATTAATTCGAGAGACAATTATGTATTGAATAAAGTTTATAGCATAGGAACTGATGACAAATTATCATTTTTTTTATTGACATTTATCATTTTTTTCAAATATTTAGCTTTCCATAAAAATATATAAAAAAAATCTAGATTAGAGTGAATTATCCATTTTCGAACATTATTCTTCGTTGAAAGGCCTCTTGTAAAAATTTAGCTAGTTTCATTAATATCATTTTATTATTGCTATTAAGTAGCTCAACTAACTTAAACATGGATGGTTTGTTTCTAAAATATTTTTTAATGTAGGTTTTTCGCAAATCAAAATAAGATGAGCAAATGAGGATGAAATGGTATTCATCTTAAACTTCACCTGTGTCACAATAAGGACAAATGCGTTCATTATATTCCATTCGGTGTGCACCGTAACGACCCGTTTCCACTTTTAAATTGTTAGAGGATAATCGAATTTTTGCAATATATTTAAAAAGTTTTCTAGGTAATAAGGTAATATACTCTTCGATGAAGAATGAATCTTTAATGCTTTTATAAATCCTTGTAGAATTGACTTCTCTAATCGAACAGCTCCAGTTTTGGATAAATATGTCTAGAATTCTTCTTTTAAAGATTGAAGGGAATGATTTATGATTAACATTTGATTGATTATTCCATATATCAGTAAACCCGGTATTATCAAGAATAGTTTTTACATTCGATACCCAATTACTAAAACCGCTTTCACAATCATGTAGCATAGTCTGATATATTTTTTGAATGAGTACATTTTCAGATTTAAGTATCTTGCACCAGTATTTGATAATTAGCGTATGCCTTGATATATACAAGGGATGGCGACCCAATTCTCCATATTAAAGGCAGGTAATCAATATCGCAAATTTTGTTCATTCTGAACAAAATATGCTATATAGGGTTACTTCCCATCAAAGCTCGCTCCACATACTCATTCAATTCCATTCCTAACTCATTCCAAAACTATTCATCTTGTCAATTTCTAGGTGTAGTTAACTTTAGTCTAGTCATGAAAAATGATAATAAGAAATCTTAAGGTAACGTTTATCAATTGAATTAAATAAATAATGACATTAAAACTCGATAAAAAAATTTCACCAATCTAATATTTTTGAATTTACAATTTCATATATTTTTTAATATTCCTGCAACTTCTTCAACAAAGTAAATCCACGCTTTTACAGTTAAGAATATCGTGAAATTGACAAGGATGAATGCCTTTAGAATGAATTCGGAATGAAATTGAATGAGTGTGTGGAGCGAGTTTTGGGTGAATTTTATGGGAAGTAATCTTTCATTGCTAATTTTGTTCAAGATGAACAAAATTGGCGATATTTATTACCCCCCTTTAATAAAATATACGTATTTTATTTTTCTGTTATTTTGTTTGTCTGTACGTTTTCGTGGACCAATTAGACACTTGAAAGTCCATGCCAAATAATAAAATCGTAGAATAAAAAGATCGATTTGAATTTATTGTTGAAAGTCTTGAACGATTTTTTAAAAATTTTTCTTATGATTTTGCAGCGTTTATGATCGATTTGAGTGAGTGTTAGGAATGAATGAGTGCAGCGCTGAATGAATGATTAAAATGATTTTGATCGGAATGAATGCCAATTTCACGACGTTTTTAACCGTTTTAAGAAATGTTAAGGTAGAAGCATTTTTAAAGAATTTAAGAAAGGTTTTTTTTATGTTTATAATTAAATTTCAAATCTTTTCAAATTGTACATGCACACATGCGCTTAGCTCATTTAACGTGACATTGACCTCTATATGAAAAGTTTTTAAATACATGCAACAATAACTGATATATTTATCAACTTTACAAATATGCATTACATCCACTGAAGTTAATATTTTGCAAAATAGGATTGCAATGTCCAGCAACACCTTTGAAATTTTCGTTCACCTTAACGACAGAGAAGAATCCGTATTGTGAAATGAAGTGTTCGAAGACAGTGACTGTGTGAACAATTATCAAAAGTGATTTACTCTTGCTTGCAGTGACTGTAAATGTATAGGACAATGATTATTTATTTCAACCAAAATAATGATAAAAGGATTCGTGACAACATTTAAAAGAACATGTACTTGTTTGTTTATGTCATAGCCAAAATAACATCAATAGAAATAAAACAGGTTGGGTGACGGTGTATGAATTAAGGTTCGTGATAGATGGTAAGGGATTTTGTTCTTCTCTTTTTCTTCTGAAGGCATGGTGGTAAGGAGGAATAAATTTGGGTTAAAATCCAGATATTCTAGTATATCAAAAAAAATAAATTATCATTCTCAGTGCAGAGCTAATCAAAACGCTGTTCGTTGTCTTGACCTAGCTTATGCCGAGTTCAATCACACTATGCATAGGTAACCCTTAGCAATGATTTTAAATAAACGAGACGCATTCATTCAGTCACCGTTTCTCACACAAAGATATCTGCAGCTGAAATTTCGTCATTATTTTGTTTGTTATTCATTTATTCTCGCTGGTGGATCTTCCTATAAAGATCTACCAGTTAGTCTATATGAACGTTTTGTTAGTAAAAATGCGAGGTTCGTTATTATCTCTTTTTATATTGATCGTGTAACATGCTCATTATCACCATCCATTCAATAGATACAACACGTGTTGTTGTTGTTGTTTTTTTTCTGATGGCTTATATGAACTATTTTTCTTTTCCCTGATACAGTGTCTCGAATAATTGTACTTGAATGCAGATATTGGGGGCGCAGATTGGGCTGTGCAAATTCAAGTCTGCACGATGTAACCTGTGTCCACACTCTCTGTAACTAATATGAACTATGACTGAAAAATGGATCATATCGTCCCTAAAGCATGTGAAATCAATTACTTCGCATGGCTTGGACTATTCAATGGTGGCATAATACAGGAGGGTATTTGGGACAAAGTATTGCCCTGAACCCCCAACTGGATTAAAATACATTCGAATATGGATTTTCCCGAAAAGAAGTCTGTCATAACCAACTAATGACTGGCTTATGACTATACTTTCAAATTCAATGAAATGATCTTTATAAAATTTTGACTAATCATGTGTCCTTAAACATGTATTATTAGTATTTGAATATTGTTAAAGCTTATGTAGGCATACTTTCTCATGTTATACAATAATGTACCAAGAGTGAATTAAGGATTTTGTATTGTATAATAACAAAAATACGTGGTCTTCGGTGAGTACTGGGTAAAATACCCCTTGTTTGCATGTTTCATTTGTAGTGTCATACCAGATGATGACGGTTTTCCATTAGATACAGTTAACCATATCGTGAAATTGACATTTATTTCGCTCGAAATCATTCAAAACCTCACTCAACTCTCAATCATTCATTCCAAACACTCACTGAAATTACTCAAAAAACGGTCCATTTTTTTCAGAAATACTTCAAAACCGTTAAAAACACAACCCTATCATCAAATCGATAAAAATTGCATGCTTTTTAATGGCTTGTGTTGCGCCTGATATGTCATTGAAGACAGACAATAACACAAAAATACGTTGATTAAATTAAAGGAAGGTTAAATAATCATCGCATTTTTCTCGCGATTTGACAAAATTATCGATTACGTTTTACCTCCCTTGAAAATATTAAAAACTCGCTCCAAACATTTATTCAATATCATTCCAAAATCATCCCTTTTCTTTAATGCTTTTCGGTGGTTTATCACTTGATAATCTCAGATAATCTCATCGCAAAAGCAGCGAAATTATCAAAAACTTATACCCTGCTTTTGTGTATTTCATCCTATCTGACGTCATCTATGCGGGGCGAAATAAGTGACGTCACAATGAACGTTGCATAGCAATCGCGCGCAAAGTGACACGCTTTACGAAAATATGTCCCAGAAACTTTACATTTTGTATCCTTTTTGCAAAAAAGAAATAGAATAATCGTTTGTTTTTTCGAGTAAGATCGATTAATATTTCATTTCGTAAACAACAAAAGCTTTATTTTCACATCGTAAAATAAAGCTTTTGTTGTTCACTCAATGAACATACATCGATCTTATACTGAAACAAACGATTATCCTCTATTTCATTCGACTTGTCAATACCACGACAATCTTAACCTTTACTCGGTTGGTTTATCACCTGACTGATAATCCATCACCTGCACTTTATCAGTCGTGGGAAAACCACGTTTAGAAATAAATAATTGAAAGCCACTTTACACATAAGTAAAGTTATGAACATCGTGAAATTGACATTATGAATGATTTTTGACTGATTTTGGAATGAAATTGAATGAGTGTGTGGAGGGAGTTTTGAGAGAATTTCAAGGGAGTTAATTGAAAATTGCTAGTTTTGTTCAAGTTGAACAAAATGAGTGATGTTAATTGCTTCCCTTGAACAAAATGTACGTACTTTTTTGTTTGTACGTCTTCGAGAACCAATCAGCCACTTGAAAGCCCAAAAACCCTTATAAAATCATGAATAAATGAATCTATTTGAATTTATTGTTGAAAGTCTTGAACGATTTTTAAATGTTTTTTAATGATTTTTGAGCGTTTTTGATCGATTTGAGAGAGTGTTTGGAATAATTGAATGGAACGCTGAGTGAATGATTAAGAATGATTTCGAACGGAATGAGTGTAAATTTTACGATTTTTTTAACTGTACACGTGCAAACCGATTGTCATCTGTTTCACATTATAACATTTCACAAGCGTTTCCATCTTGAACGTATAGTTGAGCCTCATAAACTATAAAAACTAACCAAACAAGGTCTCACCTCATATAATTGACACAGCATACAAATACAATAACAAACAGTATCACGATACCAACACAGCCGGCTGATATACCCAATATCTCTCCAACACTGAGGTCAACTCTACCGTCATCTGCAGGGGCAACTGTTACTGGTTCTGAAATAAAACAAACACCACCGCCTACACTCAATACATTTACACTTTTCATCTCCATTAATATATCATAATTTTAGTGACAAGTCATTGATCGCCAACTTACAAAGGGAACGTGTACGTATCATAAGTTAGATTTATATGAATTTCAGAAACCAAGAAACGGGTTCGGGATTTTTCATAGCTTTCCGAATTCGAAGTATTCAGAGTCCACTACGAAAAAAAAAAAGAAATTTTACGTTGAGCTCTTTAGTAAATTAAAACTGTTATGAACGCATATAAAAGTTCTTATAAGAAATTCATGATATAAAATTTGTTATTCTTATTTTATTTCATTTAATTCCAAGGGCTATGCTTAACTTTTTTTCTTTTGAAATTAATGGGGTACATTCTAGCTTCCATTTGGATGAAGGGAAAACGACTGTGCCGAAAAAATCTAATGAGCATAATTTCGCTTGTGAAACAGAAAATCTATGAAAAAATAACTCTACATTACAGCGCCTTTTTACATGCATGTAAATGGTGCAATAGGAAAATATTGAAAATGAATAATAGTGACAGGTGACGCCATTTATCAAACGTGAAATATGTGAATAGCCTAAACGGACATGCATCCCATTCCTTTTAAATAAGTTCAACCCTTGTGTGTCTTATGTTCTTCGCAAGTAAGAGTGCTACCTGAAACGACCGAAGAACTCGAAACAATTGCGTCATCCATTCAGGTTTTTAATATAAAATTACACTCAAACAATTCCGAGCTTTATCTTACGAGTATACGCTCGATATTAGAGTGCAAACTTCGAACAATTTAGTATTCACATTTAATAAAGATAATCATAAGAGATGTATCGATAATTCTATTGAGGATAATCGTTTGTTTCAGTGTAAGATCGATTTATATTTCATTGAGTGAACAACAAAAGCTTTATTTTCACGAGTGGCAGAGCCATGAGTGAAAATATAGCTTTTGTTGTTCACGAAATAAAATATAAATCGATCTTACACGAAAAACAAACGATTATTCTATTTCTTAATGCAAAAATGAGACAAAATGTGAAATTTTTAGGACATCTTTTCATAAAGCACGTCTTTTTGCACGTGATTGCCATGCAACGTTCATGGTGACGTCATTTATTTCGCCTCGCATATATGACGTCAGATAGGATGAAATGCTCAAAAGCAGGGTATAAGTTTTTGATAATTTCACTGCTTTTGCGGTGAGATTATCAAGTGATAATCTACCGTTATGTCCCGATAAACCACCGGAAAGCATTAAAGAAAGAGTTATCCTTTACGTAGTCTTTAACCTCAACGTAATCAATTTCTTACATGAAATCATCAAAATATATCATGGACTCTACGCGCTCATTAGTTCATTTATGTTTCCATGACTTGACCAGAACCAGAGCCTTAGCCTTTTAACCCAATAAGGTTCCGACTCACCTTGATCCCGACATAAAGGACCTCTAGGTGACACCAGACAGTCACCACATCTCCCAGTTGACACATCACATCTGTTGTCTAAACATGTCTGCGTGCATGCATCATTACACCCAGTCCCATAGTATCCGGCAACACATCCGCTCTGACAGCGCCCGCTGGTGGAACAGTTACCTTGTGCACAATTTGGGCAGTTGTTATTACACCCAGAGCCATAGTAGAACGGTACACATCCTTCAGTGCATTGTGTATCGCTTGTACATCTTCTGTTGAGGCAGTTTGTGCTACATGTAGAGCTACATTGGTCCCCGTGATATTCGTCAACACAGCCATATGTACACCTCCCGCCAATTTGATTACATCGCAAAGCATTGTCGTTTCCGCCCGTTTGACAGTTCAAACTGCATTTCTCTTTACAGCGAGTTCCAAAATAGCGCGCGAGACAGCCTTGTACGGAGCAGCTACCGTCCGTCGAGGAGCATGTCCCGTCCGCACAGAAACCACATGTTTCTGTGCATCCCTCGCTATAATACCCGGATATGCATCCATTTAGACATGCGCCTGACGCCATATTGCAAAGTCTACTTCCGGAAGATGGCGTCGCGCACCTGCTGCTACACGTCATACCACAGTTGGATTGTGGGTTATAGTACAAATCTTTACACGTTAGGCAGGTTCCCGAGGATCGATCACATGTAAGACAGTTTATAGGACACGGCTGATTGCACATGTCGCCAAACCAGCCGGCGTTACAGCCTAAATTGCAGGTACCAGTGGTCGGGGAGCAGTCTAAACTCTCACAGTTGGAACAGGTGTTTGCACACATACTACCATATCGACCGGATTTACAGCCCTGTGTACATTCTCCATTCTTTTGGCACAGGAAGCTGAAAAGAAGGAAAGGTATTTAGTTTAATCCTCTTTTCTTTACATCGACAAGTTCTTACAACATAGATTTATCCCTCTCTATTCTACTTCCTTCAAAATTCACCAATACTTGCGCCAAATGTGTGGGCAATTGAAAAAAAAAAACAAGATCGTCAGCCGCTCCCGGGATTCGAACTCGGGATTTTTTGGTCACAAGGCTGAAGCTTTAAACTCTACACCACGAAATGTTTTAACACAATCATAGAAATTCTTTGGCAAATGAACACATTTGATGGGTTTATATTATAAGACGGGAAATGCGTGAAAAAATGAAGTAACATTTTTCTGTCGAATAATGTTTGGCAGTGCTAGTGTGTACTCGAATTTATCTAAGTTTTGCACTAAAAATGAAACTAAGGTTTGGTTGCTTGTGCAAATTTGTGAATATCCAATAATGAATTATAGAGGTTTCGTAGAGCGTTACGTAAAAATAATAATTCCCATGCGAATAACCTTCTTTTTAGTTCAGAAAAAGTGATGTGAGCCCGCAAGTATTTAACCATAGCAACGGACTGGTTTATTTTTTTACGTTTGACCTTAAGCTATTACCATGACCTTGGAGTTTTCTGAAAATTACTTTCAAACAGCCAATCTAAATACGATGGAGACCAAATGTTCTACACGATTTAAGTCATAATGCATGAGTACATATCTGGCCAAATTCGGACACACTGAAGAACGGACAGACGGACACGGCCCCAGACGTCTCTGTGACATTTTTTTCTCGCTCACTGCTCGCGGGCTCAACAAAAGTGGTGACAAATTCGAAATTGGCACTGCACCACTCCTGAATAGTATGTGATGAAAACGTTTGCAAAACTTTTGAAAAAATTGAACCTCCATTGCAAGATATTCACCTTGTAAGCCGGGCAACGTTTACAAATGTTCTTAAACTAATTTACATCCTGAATTCAGGGAAGATTTACGACTTACTCGACACATCCGTCATTACAGGTCGTGGCACAAGTTTCGCCATATCGTGTAGATATACACTCACACTCCCCGGACAGTTGGTCACAGCGTTCTGTTCCCGGGTCGTCACAATTACATTGCTGAGTGCAGTACAAACCTGGAATACAAACAAGCACCGTAAATTGGTGTACTTGCTGCTGCGATATAACTGAAATATTGTTGAAAGTGGCGTTGAACCCAAACAAACATACAAACAACAACAACAAAAAAATCTTGTAAAAAAATTTCTTCGTGAAGTACAACTTCTTTTCCTTATAGGTAAGATTGTTAAAGCAAGTATGTCATTAGCAGGGTCTTATACACATCGATCTCTTAATGAGATTATTGTAATGTTATCTAAAAATTATGTTAGAAACTTCACAGAAAAAGTCATTTACGAGGGGCTATCAAAAAGTTTTTAGACTTTAATAATATTTTCTTTCTTATATTTTCGACGACTAAGAAAATTGCATGAGTTGAAGTGTTAGCATTCTGACTAACAATTAAACAAGTTTCAGTAGAATAGCATGAATACGCTCAATCCCAGGTCAAATTGGATTCAGATGGATGCGGCGTCTCGGGGCAAAAAAAAGACGTCATGAACGTCAGACCCACTCTTGATTGCCTTTGTAATCAATGTCTTTATATGTTATAAGCTGTGAAATCCTATCAAGTCCTACCAATTAAATCTTCTCAAAGGTCAGTGCACATCTTCACAAATACATACAATTCTTTCATATAAAATCCGTTAAGATGATGGTTTTTGAGTTTTGCGACAAAAATCATAAAAGACAATTCTATTTCCTCTCTGGCCACATTAAATATTCCAAACAGCAGGAGAAAACAATTATCAATCTTCGATAACATATCAATAAAACAAGCCCAGAATTGATGTTGAAGAATTTAATTCTGATCTTAATTGTTCAATTGTGGACGCTTAATGAGTGCAATAAACGCATTATTTTAAAATAATACCCATATCAGTTGTTAGTACCATATCAAGTGTCTCAACGTTACTTTCTTTCCGAAAAAATAACGTCGTCTTTGTTGTTACGAAGTATTCCAGCATCAAGCCTTTTTCAAGTTAATCTAATGGTTGCAAGTACACTTTTTGGGCATTCAACGCTTATTTGAATTCATATCTTTTAGATCGCTTGTGTATTGAGCGTTTTGTAGGATTTTCTTTCTCAACAGTTAGTTTAAAACATAAACTGCCCGAAAGCGCATCATTCGGTATCCATAGCGACGGCTCCATAACAGACGTGTAGTCATATTTGATTGTATGTTCGTATAATAAGCACTCACATCCATAAGAATAATTACTGACAGTTTCATCAAAATCTGTTGAATGATAAAAAAAGTTATTGCAATTGTCTCAGAACTTTTTGATGCCCCCGTCGTATATGAGTAGATCTATCTATAATATATTGACCTAGTTTCTTAGAGCAAGAATTAACTTGCATTACATGAAATCTAGTTAACATCAGCAAAGTTATTAATCCGTAGGCTGGTCTTGTATATTGATTCGGATCTAGACCCGTATATCAAAGATGAAAATATTACAACGTACAGTAAGAAACACCCAGAAATTGACATCCGTCAAATTGTAAATCATTGTTAATCGCTTACTCAACACTACATTCATTCATACCAAATACACACATTTCGGTAAAGCTCCGATATTATTCAAAAAATGCCCCGAATTGACACACAACTTCATTCGTATAAAAGATGATCCCTTGTTGTATATTAGTATAGGGTTAATTCACATTTTTGAGGGCGTTAACATTTGGAGAGACCCGATAAATGGTTTAACGCCCGAGTGCGAAGCGAAGGGTCTCCGCAAATGTTAACACCCGTAAAAGCGTAAATTGACGCTATGATTGCATAAAAAGATTGATAAGAGTATATATTCAAACAAATATTGCGAAATAATTTCATAGAAACGATATAAAACCAGTTACAAACCTACTTATATGCCGTCATGCATTACACCGTCCACCTTTTTTTATTCCGATGTTGCTTGGTAAATTTATGACGTCACACAATTTAACGCGGGATTTAGAGCAACGTCTTTATGTTTGCTCTATTATAATGCTGGACAAGGAAACTGATAAAATGTAAAGGCCCAGACCGAGAATATTTAAGTGAAAAAGGCGAGCGTTAACGGCACGTAAATTTACTGATCAACCCCCGTTTTTTCTCGTTAACGCCCGGGTTGTGTATGTTAACGCATTCCTTAACGACCCGAAAACAAACATTTTATGCAGTAGTTGATATTAATTTGGAAGCGCCCAATCAGGCAAACAAATCTTATTTTAAGAAAAGTACTTTGATTTTGTAAAGGGAGGTGATAAAATATTGATAATTCCATCCAATTCGGATGAAAAAAGTGATGTTGTATCACCAAACACTCATTCAATATCATTCCAAAAGTCATTGAACTTGTAAATTCGACGATAACTTTATCTAAATGCCAAATTGATCCCATTTATCTTATTTGAAAGCTCGATTTTGTCAAATTCATGTTTCACATATTATTGCAGGTCTGTGAAACTTTAGTAAACACTTAGATATAAGTGCAACTGTATTTGTACTTTCTGTTTAACCTTTTGCGATTAGATAGATTAATACAGTAAAACTTCATTTCAGCGACCACTAACAGGACCACAAAAAAACGGTCGTTATAGAAATTGGCCGCTTGATACACGTTTTGTTTTCAAGTAAGAAACAAAGTTTTTGATTGAATATGCGTATTATTGCTAAATTTTTCATTTATCCTCTCTAAAACTCAATAAAATCGTCTTCATTTTCAATAATTATTGGACAAATTATACCTACTTTTCAAGAAACTTTGATTTGAAACTTTGAAGGAGATTTTGAAAACGGTCGCTTACTAAAAATGTTTGCTTAATGGACGTGGTCGATCAAGCAAGATTGACTGTACTTAAATAAATTACCATGGTAATCTTCTAGACATCCATTAGAACAATTCCCATTCTGTCTATGACATCTGTTATCTTGACAATAAGCTCCAGGACAATCGTTCTCACACAGAGGTCCGTACTTCCCACGACTACATTCTGTAAAAAGTCAAATGTGACATTAAGTGGTGAAAGGATTAATACTTGAATTCATAGAAGTATAGAATTAAACGTTTAAACACACGAAGGGAATACTCGAAGCAGATTAATAAATGCTTGGTCAGATTTTATTTTTTTACCTTTATAAAATCATAGAAATAGTTTTCTCCATTTCTTATATTTTAATGACATCAACCAAAAGTACAAGAAAAAACATATACAGTAAAGGACATCGTCAGATTGACAAGATGAACGATTTTGAAATTATTTTGGAATAATATTGAATGAGTTTGTGGAGCGAGTTTTGTGTTAAATTCAAGGGAGGTAAACAAATATCGCCAATTTTGATCAAGATGAACAAAATAAGCTATATCTATTACCTCTCTTTAATACAATACACTGACTATATCTATTACCTCTCTTTAATACAATACACTGAATTTTTTAAAGTGTGTCTTCATGGAACAATCATACACTTTAATTAAATAAAAATCGTAGAACTATTTGATTGATTTGAATTAAATTTTGATCGTCTTGGTCCCTTTCGAAATGGTTTCTTAAGATTGTAGAGTGTTTTTGTTGTTAAAGAGTGTTAAGAGTGAATGAATGGAGCTCTGCATAAGCGATTTAGAACGGTATTGATCGGAATGAATGTCAATTTCACAATATTTTTAGTTGTATCAAGCAAATTAAGAACAAAATGCTGCATCTAAGAGATTCAAGAATTAACCACAAATACAGTCGTACAAAGAATCAATATAGAATAC
The DNA here is from genome assembly GCA_948146395.1 of Fragum whitleyi. NCBI lineage: Eukaryota > Metazoa > Mollusca > Bivalvia > Cardiida > Cardiidae > Fragum > Fragum whitleyi. The sequence goes on from OX411560.1 coordinate 13,553,895, forward strand.
TAAAGCTAGCAAAAAAGTAAAACGGCAAATTAAGCGAAAGAAGGAGAAGAAGAAGGAGATTAAATAGTTTGGACTAAGTAAAGGATTCTAGTGAAAAAAAGATACACTTTGAACCCATTCTAAAAGTACGAAAGTAGAAATACCTTGTCTTTGACACTGGGGTCCAACAGGATCCAGTCTACAATCAGGACAAATACCCGTACTATCACAGCTTCCGTTTTGGCACTCATTCACACACTGGTCTAGACACCGGTCGCCATAGTAACCCGTCCTACATCCGGCATCACATTTACCCGTCAGACTGTTACAACTTCCGGTACCTGCGCACTGAGCGCTACAGACACCTGTGCATGTCGGACCATAGTAACCGTCCGCGCATCCCTGGAGACACGTGTCTTCGCTGTCTTGACAGAGTCGGTTTCTACAACGGTCGCTACAAACGCCATTGCAGATTTTTCCAAAATACGTAGGAACACAACCATCAATACAAGCGCCATCTATCAAGGCACAATACTTCAACCCGTCCTCGGCAAGCTGGCAATTAGACGGGCAAATCTGGTTACATGTCGGGGACCAGAATCCGGATTTGCATTCATCTTCCGTGCAAGCTCCGTCACTCTTGTCGCACCTCGTGACTGCAAGACCATTGGCCATTGTTTCCTTGCAGTTTCCGCTGCAGACTTGTGTACAATTTGTCCCGTAACGCCCATCAACGCACGTGGTGCACTGTCCAGTAACCCGATCACAGGATGCGCAGAGACTCGAACATCTAATCAAGCAGCCCTGACCGTACCATCCGTCCTTGCAACCGACTACACATACCCCATCTGACTGACGACAGGCAGTATCTGAATAAAATTAATGGTGATACTACTACTACTACTAATAATAATAATTAATTAATTCAGCGCTAGTGCATATTCGAATTCATTTGATCAGAAAATTATGCTTTTTATGGTTATGCTTTTTAGCGTAATTTTAAATTAAATTGTTCTGTTATGGTCTTATTCATCCTTGTGTGTACGTCCATATTTATCACCTCCTTTATTTCATATAAGTGGAGGCTAAATTTTCACAAACGTCTGAAGTCCTCTTTTAACGTTTTTATAACAGCACTTAAGAAGCCTAATACGATTTAATATCGCAAAAAAGAATTATATCATTTTTAATGCTTTCCGATGGACAAGCGATATCTCAGGACAGATTATCACTTAGTAACTAAACTGCCGAATCAGTGATATAACCAAATCATTTAAACCATGATTCCGCTTTTATTTAATCCTTTTCGACATCCGCTAAGCGGGACCCAATATACACATGACGTAATCGCGTTAGAACGTTAACACAGGCGAAATACCGCCATTTAATGGAATTAAACATTATAATAACCTTTCTCTTTTCAGCTAATTTCTGCCTTAAATAAGTAACATAACATAATTCAACCTTACGTTTTCTTTATCAAACCATCGTATGAAACAACAAACACAGAATAATCATCTTTTTGTGCGATCGATAACCTTTGTAAACAACGAAAGCGAAATGTTCACTGATGGCTTGGTCATACACGAAAACATAGTTGCTGTTGCTTAAACATCGGGAGATAAATCTATCTTACTTTAAAACAAACAATTCCATAGCTAAGCGCGAAATCGTTGTAACTGCCTATATATTTATAGGCGGTTACAACTGTTTCGCGCCAAGTCATCGAATTATTCTCTGTATCTTACTTTCTCTGCAGTTGGGACACGACAAGTCACACAGCTGTCCGTACAGTTCCAGAGGGCAAGCCTTGCACGTGTCTTCATATCTCGTGCACTGATTATATAGGCAAGTGCTACTGGTACAGTCTAGTTCACAACTATCTCCTCGCTTACCGGTGGGACACTCTGTTGGAAAAAGAGAACAACGATGAATCAATGTCAAAACCACAATTGTGGCCTCGTTTTCAAGAGAGTCGGCCTGTTTAAAAAGGAGAAGTTAAGCGACATAATGTTGATATCCCAACCATCGCCTCACTTTCCAAATGGAGAAAGACATAACATGATTTATGAAAATCATATGATAACTAGTTTATAAACTTTTGATAATTTCCTAGAGTTTCCATGAATTAAAAAAAATACTTTACAGAATCTCTGTAGCAAATATTGACTAAATATTGACGTTTTTGAACCTTAATGTGAGTTAGGTTCTAGCAGATCTTGCTTTTTAATACACACATTTTACTATAATATTGATTTGATAAATGCAAACGTAAATGAAAAATAAGCGGGAAATAATAGTACTGCAGTTGACATGAAGCGATCAGACGAGAAAGTACAGAAAGCCGAATTAACATGATTGAATTTGATAACCGAACATCACTACTTATCAGACAGCATATTAAAGTAATAATAAAGTAATATTAAAGTAAATTTTGAAAGATCTGATGGATAAAACTGATGGATAAATGATTTTAGCAATATTGTATACATGGAAAATGTTAATGCAGAATAAGCGGGCAAACGTTTGATTAATACATAGTTAGAAGTCTTGTTTAGATTGACATTTTGTTAGAAAAACATAGGTCTCCATAATAGCTGAAAACTTTGAAAATAATATTTATTATAAGAAAAAAACACTTCCATGTGTTATTAGTTACAGTAAGATGCAAACAGCAATCAAAATGTTCTTTTTCGGACATTTAATAAAAAAATCTACGACAGGGTCAGTTTACACCCAAAATACCGCAACTTAAGCATCATAATTATATTAAGAGCTATTATATAGAAAAATCGACAATACGACAGATATTTCAATGGAAAACACACACAGTTATTTCGTGAAAAAGTAGATGTTTGAAATACTTGTAATTCGATATTATATAAAGGAAGGCTTAATGAGTTATAAGAAAATATATGGGTGTCCTTTAATTGCAAACTCATTATTACAAGCTGCAATTGAAAACAATGCTTTGATATAAGGCACAGTTTTACTATCGATGCATACTTCATTTTATATTTTTTTACTAGAAAATTTTTCGCTGATAGTTTGTTTGAAATAATAGTTTCAGTATAATTAATATCTTATAGTTATATAAAGAAAAAATATAGATAGAGAATTTTTTGTAAGCACTTAGTGCCACTTTCAGTTCTATATTTTACGTTATAAGGATAGAGTTGTTTAAAATTGTGCACGATTTAAATAATTTTCGAGTAACAAAGTGAAATGATGGATTTTGAACAAAATCCGCTTGAATTTATGGCAAGTTTAACGACATGTTAGCGGACAAGCGAAGGAGCCATCTACGAAAAGCAGAAAATATCACCCGTGGTCAAGTCCGTAAAGGATGAATAGGATCAAACGATTCCGTTTCTGACAATTTTCTAAATTTAGAAAGATCATTTGAGTTTTTCATATTCAATTTAGGAATCACGACCTCAAGTTTGCGTCTTAAGACAATAATCTCTATTCAAATATCGTCTTACGAAATTTTAACATGGTTCTTTTTTCGCCTGATTGAGAAGGACCATCTAAACGTTTCAATAAGTATATATATTCGAAGAGAGATCGTTTCCACTACAGGTCAACTGGAGTAAGAATTTCCAAACTCTTACATAAGAAAGTAGATTCATCAATCAAGATTCAGAAAACCATCCGAGTACAAGATTTCAATCCTAGTCAGTCTGCGCTATTCTCGCAGTCTGACGAAGGGTCAACATTTTCTGCGCAACCCAGATGGTCTCTTTTTCGCATATAACATGTTACCTGCTGCGGGACAGTTGGTTCCCGGTGTAGCCGAGCGGCAGTCGTCACACAGGCCGTCAACTCTATTACACGTTCCGTCAACACACGTGGAGTTAACCAAACATTGGAACTGACACTGGTCTCCATAGTAACCGACATTACAACCCGTTTCGCATGTCCCGTTAACGTTACAAACACCGCCGGCGCAGTTGGCGTTGCACGGCTCTTCGCAGTTATCGCCGTAATATTGGTTGTTAAGGCAGCCATAAAGACATCTTGCCGAGTTCTTGTCACAGGCTTTTAGATTACATGTTGCACTGCAATTTAATTCGCATGATCCGCCCCAGAATCCATCAGTACAACCCTGTCGACAATTATTGGCAACGGTCACGCAGTCTTTGTTTTTACATCTATCACTGCATTCCCTGGAGCAAGTGTTACCATACCAACCAATTACACATGGCGTGCACGTGCCGTCTTCGATTCCACACGTTTCTAAATCGCAGTATTCACTACAAACCCTCGAACAATTTCTGGCCCAGTAGCCTTCAATACATCTTCCAGAATCACACTCTCCTGAAACCTTGTTGCAAGTGATATTGGCTCCAGTCCCGCAATATCGTGAGCAGTTCAAACTACAATCTGCATCCCCATATTTCCCAACCTTACACGAGAGGCACTCCCCGGTATCTCGGGTACAATTCTGGCATCCGACGTGTTTACATGGCGTCAAACAACTTGCATCGTAATACCCATCATTACATCCGAAGATACACTGACCATCGCTTTGGAAACATTGGTTGTTTTTGCAGTTTGGGCAAAGAGACGTGCACTTGGGGCTCCAATAGCCATCGTTGCAGGAATCGCAGTCCCCAGAGTCTCTGTCGCACACTCCACCAGAACACTGTGCTGGGCAGGACTGATTGCAATATAAACCCCAACTACCGACTTGACAATCTGAAATAAGTTATGTAAGAACAAAATACTTAGAGTAATAACTCAGAGGTAAAAACAGGGGTTTTAGTACGGCCTAAATAGAACGGTGTCTAATGGCTCAATGGGCCATTTATTAAAGTGTTGGCTTTCATTTTTAAGGTGTCAACTAAACTGATGTTTTTTATGTGAAAAAATAGCTATTTATTAGTAAAAAATAAAGGAAGTGTATTGTACTTGTTGTGTTTCTGGCTCAACTTTAGGAAAGCATTGAATATTGATTAAAAACAGTCTTAATTCTATCCTTGTTTTGAACCCAGGAGGCATCGCATCTGATAGTTTTGAGGGTCCTCATTACTTATTATTGAGTACCACATTTGCAAACGTACGTGTCTTTTATTCACATGAAAAAAAAGAACCCTTTGAGAACACGTGACCTTAAAATTTTGCACTTCTTCACGCATTTAGGAAATAGAACAATCGTTTTGTATAGCTCATGGTGTTCACTCAATGGAATATAAATCGCTCTTGCACAGAAACAATTCATTATCCCTAATGTGTTGAGGTACAACTAGCCAATTGAAACTACATGTACTTGAACAGTAATTTTTTAAATCCTTTTAAGTTAATAGACCCCCTTAAATATCCATAAAAGTTCAACCTAGTAAAATAGGTACATGTATACACGTTTGTCAAGTAAAATACATAAAGATCTTTTTTCAATGCTTAAGCATCATCTTTTGTTTTGTTCCATTTTCTTTTGATAACGACACCGTACATACATGTACCTAAATCTCATCAAGTGTAGTAATAAACAGGTATTCAGAATTCTTGTACAGCGTAGACGAAACTAGCACTACATAGATTGAACATCAGTTTGACTCTACAAAAAACGTTGACTAAAGAAAACATATTCAAAGCGTTGGTCATTACAATGCTGACATTTAAAAGCTTTTCAGAAGCGAAGTTTTATTAAAAAGCGTCAAAACACTTCAAGACAATGCGACCTACAACCTTTAAAACGGTGTATCTGTTAAAAAATAAAAAAAATATATAAAAAGATATAATTATAATCAGTGTTTTCACAAACATAATCAAACAATCTTTAATCTGAACGTATAAGGTTTTATGCTTGTCGTATCAAACAAATGATATCTTTTCAGTAAAACCTATTTCCAGACACCATATTAGTAAGGATGATATAAGCAGGAATGTTTGTTGTATAAATTTAATGCTATGAGGTGTAAGCATGAAAACCATTTATGATGATGCTATGAATATAACTATTTGAAAGGGGACTATATTGTATGGAGAAAATAGAAATTGTTATGATTATTAATAGAAACATAGTTAAATCAGAAAATTTAACAGGACCTAGGTAATATTGATAAATATAAAATACAAATGTACGTACTTGCTGTTTTGTATTGAAAAGATATATCTAACGAAGTTGGGGGAATTGATAATTCTCGAGGCTCTGCCGAGACAATTATCAATTAACACAACCGAGTTAGATATGTTTCGTACAATTCTCTTAGTACGTGTTATACTTATCTTATAACATATATTTGCCTTCTTTGCGTCAATGTTTTTAACAGAAATGCAAGTTTCTCAAAGTAACCGCAGTATGTCATTGTTCTTAAAATATACATATGCTATCATAAAAAATACCATACGTGAGGCTATCACACTTTTTTTGGTATAGTTATAAAATAAATAACTACATTGTGTCTTATTTGTAAATTGCAGTACCTGCGGTCCTGCACAAGGGAGCAGGATTTGTTGAATTACATGCAGCACAGGTCCCCAGATCTCGATCACATGTCCCGGTGTTGCACGTGCTCAAGCACTGTGCCTGACATTTCGCACCAAACCAACCATCTTCACATCCTTGTCTACAATTGCCGTCTCTATCACAGTTTTGGTTAATGCAAGTGCTGGGGCATCTGAAACTGCACTGTGGTCCGTACCAGGTAAAATCACAATCATCCAAATCACAAACTCCAGTGATTATATTACAAGGTCGATTGCCGTTAGAGTTGACCCCACAGTGCTCAAAGCACTCGACAGAACAACTTTGGAGGTAATAACCTTCTTTGCATCTATTTACGGAACATGATGCATTGAAACGATCACAGGTATTCGGCTCTGAATCACAAAACTCGCTGCATGTTTCAGTGCAATTGATACCATGACGTCCAGGTTTGCAAGAGGTACACAGTCCATCGCCGCCACAAGTCTGGCATCCGGCATGTACACACGGAGTTGTACATGTAGCCCCATAGAAACCATCGTTGCACGGAGAGCAGACCCCATTTGATTGATCACACGCCACATTAGCACACTGTCCGCACGTGTTTGTACAGTTGGTTCCCCAGAAGCCGTCATTGCATGAAGCGCATGTGCCACCGTAACGGGCACAAATACCCTCTCTACAATTCGTTGGGCACGTATCGTTGCAGAATAGTCCTGCTCTGTATGGCTGGCAATCTGAAGAAAACAAATGAAATGATGCATGGTATGAAATGAGAGAAGCTTTATTTCAATATTTCCTATCTCTTAGTATGTTTCGCACCTTAACTTTGTTTAGGCCAAAACCTCGATTCTTTCTCGGTGGGCATGTCCGTGTACTTTTAACATGAATAACTTTCTTCTCAAACGGAGTTGCATGCTGTAATATCTTTTAAGAATTGCTAAGAGCTCCTTGACTATTGTAATTAAAATTGTATTGTCCTAGCAACATTAAGGTAGTAGACTCGTAAAAGTTCTTCAATATTTCAGACCGCATGATCTTTAGAATGTTAACCGAGGTTTCCTAATGAAAAACATTAGGAAACCTCGGTTAACACTGTTTAAGTTCTTTACCTTTGAAACGTTGCGGAACTATTACGCGTACACTACCTTAAGTTCTATATTGTGCACCAAACCCATTAATCATTATGTTAAGTTAGTGGTTAGTATAGTGATTATTCAATGATACTGCATTCTACATTAGGTATCTATAGGTTAAATATGTTTGTAGGAAATCTCTCGGACCAAGTCTTCTTCAAGCCGTTTACGTGTTTTATTCATTCATTATTTTACTCCTAAAAACCCTACTTTGAAGTGGAAATTCTTTCTTCTTACAAAGCTACCCGTTTATGAGGAAATCATCAAAAAGCTTAATTCAAAATCTAAGATTACACTTTCAATGACGCCATCATGACGTTACAGTTAATAACGTCTTTAATCGAGGTAAATAACATTGGAATAATTGCTGCATAGAATTGAATAATCGAGGGAGCCAGTTTTGAATGAATTAAGGGGTTTCCGAGGTGCAATATATCGGCATTTGGACAAATGTACAGATATTTTATACCACCCTCTAAAACATCTTAGAATTTTGGTGTTCATGTTTTTTCACGGACCAAAAAGACGCTTTGAAGCCATCGTGAGCCCATAAAATAGTAAAGTGATTTTATCAAAGTATAATTTCGCGTAGAATAGAATGACTCGCTTTATAACATTTCTTATCTCGAGACGGTTAAGATAAGCTTGTCCCAAATTTTCTCTTATAACAGACCCTATAGTTAATACGGGTTCAAATGTTCCATCTTCTTTTCCGAGAACACTATTTTAAGTTGACTTTTGATCATGACAAATTACATAAATTACAGTTAAAACATCTTGGAATTGACTGTCATTCCGATCAAATCAATTCTATATCGCTCACTCAGCGTATCATTCATTCATTCCAATCATTTATTCAAGCCATTCAAAAAAAAAAACCCAAAAATCACTTAACATTTAAAATAAAGAACTGCATAAAAACATAATAAAAAAAAAATTCACTGATTTAATTGAATTTATAAGCGACTGATTGGTTCTCACGGAAATAGGACGCTATTAATAAAAATTGTATTTTATTAGAGGGAGGTAATAAATATCGCAAATTTTGTTCAGTCAGAACAGAATTAGCTATACTGGATTGACTCCCTTTAATCTCAGTCAAAACTCATTCTGCGTACTCATTCATATCATTTAAAAATTATTCAACTTGTCAATTTTACGATTTTGTTAACCGTACCTCGCCATAAGTGCCATAGCACAAAATTCATAAATAAGTTTAAAATGAAAAAAAAAGCAATTCAAAGCCAAATGCATCCATAATCCGTTAGTTAGATAAATGCAATGTGTTATGTATTGAAACTCACTTACATGAGACATTGCTTCTAATTTGACTGTTTATCAAATATAAGGTTAGTAAATAACCTTGCGAAAAAAAGTTCTAGATTGGTTCTTGAACGTTCTAGAACCTGAAATGGCAGTTCAAGAACTTCTGTAACTAGTCTGAACTTTTAAAACCAGGTCTAGAATTTCTAGAACTAGTTCCTGAGCCGGTTCTAGAGCTAGTTCTTGAACTGGTTTAAAACTACTTCTAAAAGTTAAAGAAATAATTCTAGAAATTCGAGCACTGCCATTTACAACTGTAGTTTTTCGCAGGGGCAGGTCAAGTCACCTGAATTACATTTTAGATAGATTTTTGATTATGGTTGAAAACTGGATTGTATTTAATTTTATCGTTTTTTAATTTTTTGTTGTAAGTTATTTAAATATCTATCTATATATACTGCCTAACTCCCCTATCGGCTATTACTGGCAGTAAATAAGAAGGAAAACTATCAAAAAGGTTTATGTTTTGTGTAATTCTTGTCTGCTCCTCTTTCAAACTGAACATCGCTTACAATTTTTGTCCTGAACGCGTTACAGACTACGGAAATGTTATAAAAAGGTAAGTATAGCGACATTATTCCATGTTTTATTGACAAGAAGTAATACGAAAAAGAAAGAAAGAGCACACATGTCAGCTTTATATACTTTATTTTCAGCTATTTCTTGATACTTCTAAGGTAATTGGAAAGTAGTTGATCTTCAAGTTAATTGTAATTCAAGTAACTTGTTGTAACATCAATACATGCGGCACTCCATGAATAAGTGTATAGTAATATATTATTGTGACCCGTCGAGCGGAAAGGGACCATCTGGGTAACGCGTAAAGTATCGACCCTAGTCAGACTGCGCGGTTTGCGCAGACTTACTAGGGTTGTACTTTTCGCAATATGCTTATTTTCTGAATTTAGAATGTTCAACCTCCCTTCAAGTGAAAGAATTTTTGAAATGCGACCTTTGGTTAACCGATGCTGGACCCAAACTCTTCTTCAAATATTCATTTTCTTGAGTTTCAAGGTGGTCTTTTTTCACGTGATGGGTCACAATTGCAAGCTTTGGTTGGGTAAATGAGATTATTATCACTGCAAATATTTTTTGTTGATTGAAGCCTGCGTTCAAACACCTATGGCCTTATCATATCCGTTCCGGTGCTTTTGATTCTTCAAAGATGACAAGACAGTGTATCGGGTACAAGCTATGAAGAACTTCACAATGATTCTTTTTTCATATAGATTGTCAATTTTCTATGGATTGATTGAACAAGTTGCGTTCTTAATTAACATTCGTTTTCAATCTGAAGAATCGAAAAGTATTAAAATTCAATATTTACTTCAATCACTTTAGGTAAAATAACCAAACCAATCAGTTTCCAAACGCGGTTGCCGCTATTGTCGAATTCTAAATGATACGTATTTTTTTTCCTAAACATGATTTAGCCTCATCAACCCAACTCTTAACGATTAACAATTCAAGTCAACAGATAGTGTCACTTTTCACACAGTAATCATGTACTAGTGGAATACCTTCGTCTGGACAGAGTATGTTATTTCCAGCAAAGCAAGCCTCACAATATCCAAGAAAACGATCACACTGACCGTCTGTGCACGTGACGTCACACATGACATCACAGAAAGAACCGTACCATCCGCCCTCGCATCCAATAACACAATGTCCAGTTCTGTTACATAGATTCAGTTGACCTTTGCAATTCTCACTGCATTCACTTTCACATTGAGGGCCAAACCATCCGTCTACGCAGCCATCTGTACAGCTTCCGGAGTCATAATCGCAATAAACATTTCCATCTTTTTCCCGGACGACACAATTTTCCGGACAAGCCGAGTTACAACTTGATCCAAAATAACCCGGAACACAAGCTCGCTCAGAACAGTTCCCGTTATTCTTATCGCAATATATTTTACCGTCTATTGCAGCGAGGCAATTTAAACTACAGTCCTGCTCACAAAGTTGTCCATAAAAACTAGATTTGCAAGTTAAACATTCTCCTGATGTTCTATTGCAAGTTCGACAACCCTCATGTAGGCAGGTGGATTTACAATCCGCACCATGATAGCCAGGATTACATTCACCATCGCATCTGCCTGAAACCTGATTACAAGTGACCGTAGAACAGGAACCACATTGTTGATCACAAAACAAACCGTACTTCCCTGCTGTACAGTCAGAGCAGACAGCATTCGATCGGTTACAGCCAGATCCACAGCTTTCGGAACAAGTCTCGTTGCAAAACAAGCCGTGCAGCCCAAGTGTGCAATCTACAATTCGATGAAAGAGATACGCGGTTTTGGTTCGGTTCTCGTAAGAATTTTTCAAGGACTAATAAAATATTTTGTTTGAATTAAGAATAATATTTGGTAATTCCCATGAATTAACAACTCACAGGCTGTAAATGAATACAACTCTATTTTATCTATAAGGATAAAGAAGTACATTTACCTAAATATTTATAAGCTAGATACATGTATAAACACCATACGTAGGGGTACGCAGAAAAAGTGAAGAAAGATTAAGTGATTTCAAGTTAAGTAATTTCGTGCAAATTCTATTCAAATCATCTATCTTTATAAAATATCATTATATAGCCAGCCAACTTTCTAAAGCAAATTCAACAGGCTTCTTAAAGTATTTAAAACATATCAGCTACATAACTAAAACATTTTAATATTGTATTTTTTTTAAATCCACTTGATAGGTCCTGCCCTGCTTTTAGACTGTGCTAAATGAATGGCCAGTTATATCGCGCTTTGAACGTGCACATGCGAGAACATCGGTGTGTTATTTGCAAAACAGCTTTCCTTGATTTTTTATTCTAAACACAGGGCAGGTTATTTTTTCTCTTTTAGTTTAAAATTGAAAGTTTAACTGATATACCTGCGGTCATACATAATGGTGTTTGTGCGCTTTGTGGTTTATTGCATTCTGAACAATTTCCATAATCCCGTGCACAAGTTCCGTCATTACACGTAGTAAGACATTCAGCTGTACAATTGAAACCATAGTGATTCGCCAAACACCCCAACGTGTTATTACAACGTCCATCACGATCACAAATGTTACCAACACAATTGTTACTGCAAGTTTGATTGCAATAAGGACCAAAGTAACCAGGTTTACAGCCAACAGAGCAAACACCGGTCTCAAAATCACAAACACCGAGAGTACCATTTCTAGGCAAACAATTCTCATTACATTCCGATGTACAGTTTTGATTAAAATATCCATCTTTACACTCCATCGCTAGACAGTTACTATTATCTTTAGCACAAATATCTCCTGCCGTGACGTCTCCGCAAGCTGAACTACAGGACATGTTACAATTATCTCCCCATAGGTTGTCCTTACAATCACGACATTCTCCCGTTTGTCGGAAACAGTTTTTACATCCCATATGAAGGCAGCTCAATGTACAGTTATGCAAATAAAACCCATCTTCGCAATCAGATAAACATGTTCCGTTCGACTTGTAGCATGCGTTTGATTTGCAGGAGCCACAGTTTCGATCGCATTCTCCATCCCATGTCCCATTTATGCAGGCTCTACATTGTTTTGAATATCTGTCGCAGCTATCAACACAGTTTTCTGGGCAGGTTACATTACAAAACAGACCAAATACGAAGTCTTGGTTTGCGTTTTGTTGACACTCTGAAACCCAAGCAGCTTTAATGTATTTTCATATTCATAATTATGTTTACTTACAAGAAAGAAAAATAGACAAACGATGTTTGTAATATCTATAAATATGTATTTGTTCAGATAATCTTGATCATTTCTGATTGTTTATCGAACATTAATAATTGTTGCGTTTATGATTGTGATGTATTTTCAGTGAAAGCTTCAAGAAAAACATAATTGGGACTATGTATTCAATGAACGTAGGTATACTACCATTGCACTTTTAAACAGGGTTACTTTAACGGAAAATCCTAGAAAAAGTTGTAGCGGGTTGAACTCGTACATATCAAAGAGACTGCATGTAGGCAGTCAGGTAGCTCAGTCAATAGAGTACTTGTATTATAAGTGAGAGGTCATGAGTTTAAACCCTTACATTCCAATTTTCCAGTTGTCTGTTTCTTAAGAATCGTAAAAATACGTTTCCTTTGACGCAATACATTTCTGATTCATAACGTGAATATTAATAGAAATTGCATATAAAGTTCTTTCGAGATACGCCTAGGAATCGGTTAATTATAAATAATATCAGAAGAATTCCTTTGCCGCAATATAATTATTTCTGATTTCTTACTTGAATACTAATAGAAATTGCATATAAAGTTCTTTCGAGATACCTCTGGGAATCAATAAATTATAAAATAATAACAGAATAATTCCAGTGTCGCAATAAATTTCTGATTCATTACGTGAATATTAATAGAAATTGCATATAAAGTTCTTTCGAGATATCTCTAGGAATCAGTAAATTATAAAATGATTACAGAAGAAAATAGGGAAATTTGACATATTTTAAAGAGTTTATCTTAAGATATTGAATTGATTTGTTTAGTGAAAATTATACCATCGGTTTTGAGGTAAACATACGTATTTTGCAGCCTTGAATATAACTTTGTGTTAGTAAATTCAGTTAGAAACTCTCCGATGGACAAAAGCAAATGAGCCGTTGCATGAGATTTTCAACAATGTCAAATATGCACAAAGCAAAGACTTCGACCAGACTGTGCATCCGCACAGTCTGACCAGAGTTTCACCTTGCGTTTAGTAGAAAGATAAGGTCTCAAAGTATCTGTAGGCCATTAGGTAACTTTACATTTGCGGTATGTGGCTCCCAATGCTACTCAATGCTTGCACCTCAACGTATAAAATTATTGGAAATGTCAACACAGGCTCAAATATGAGAGATGCGCCTACCTGCTGAGCGACAAAGCGCTGTTTGGTCAGCCTGTGGTTTTCTACATTCCTCACAAATACCCTCATCACGATCGCACCTGCCATCATTACAGGTGGCGCTGCAATTAGTTGTACAATTAAATCCGAAATAACCCGCTTTACAGCCTGTTGTTCTGTTACACTCTCCGTTCCTTTCACAGGATAGAAGGTCAGCACATGTTTGACTACAGCTATATTGGCATTGATCGCCATAATACCCGCCTTTGCATCCGTTAGAACATCTTCCATCCTCAAATCTACACGATTGTTCTCCGTTGTTGATTCCACAATTAGAATGACATGGTGTACTACAGTCTGCCTCATAAAAGCCGGGTGCACATGCACCTATCCGACAGTCACTCGTTTCTTTGTCACAATATATAAGAGTATCGTTCGATGGCTGACACGAAAAGCTACAGTTACCGTCACAATTGTTTCCCCAAAGTGTTGGTTTACAAATTGTACAATCACCGCTTGTTCTGTTACATGCTCTACACCCTTCGAAGTTGCATGGTTCGTTACAAAACACGGTATAAAAACCGTCCACACATTCGGATAAACATACCCCGGAAAATTGTTCACATGCTATATCAAAACAGCTACCACATGATAAATTACAAAAGGGGCCATGTGAGCCTGGTTTACAGCCATCACAAACTTTGCTATACCTATCACAATTACTCGCACAATTCACAGGGCATTGTTCATCACATGTAAGTCCTGCTAGTCCAACAGGGCAATCTGCAAAAATGTGTTTAAACCCTTAACCTGTTTTTCAAAATTTTGGACCTGTCCAAATTCAAAGGTTTTGCAGACGGAAATTTAAAGTGGATTTAATTTGAAAAACAAACCATTCAGTAGGGTAGAAAATAGTGTGGAAAAAAAAGAAATTGCTTGTCAGCAGCAATTTCTTCTTTTTTCACAATGTCTTCTCAATCATAAAATCACAGACACGTAAAAAGCGGGGATTTAACAGCAAAGGGTTAATACACGCATTTATTTCCCCTTTCTTACCATCTGACCAGAGCAAGAAATGATGGCCTTTATTGATGCTTTCGAAATGAATAATATAATGCGCCTCCCTCATATTTTTGAATGAAAATAATATATTATACTTTTGGGAAATAATGCAATGAATTATTTATAATAAGTTTAGAATTATTTTGTCAGTTAATCTTAAGCGACAAACACATTAAAAAGTAACCATAAAACATTTTAAAGCGAGGCAAATTGACAAGTTATAATATTTAGACGAAGACTTTGCAAACAATTATTACAGGTACATAATGAGGCACATAGAAAACACTGAGGAGTTGACTGGATGCTTTCAGCAAAAAAGAAAACTAATAAATGCGAAAAAAGTCACAGAAGCCTGAATACCTTTGTTACTAAAATGTTTTTTGATATCAACTTTCAAATACAAAACACTTTTCTTTCGACACCTTTCATTGAAAGCCATTTTGTTTAATCGCCTTCGTATTTTTCCTCCCTTATTTTCGTCCTATAATAATCACTGACTGACTACGCGAAACAAGAAATCATAAAAAACCTAATTATTTAGAGAGTAGTTGTTGTCCCCGTTGATTTGATTAAAAATCCTTTAAAATAGTTGTACATCGCTCGCAGAAAAGAATGACTTTATTATGCTATATTGGTGAACTACCGTCGTTACTTACTAAAGCTGTAGTTACGATATTTTATAATAACCTGGACGATTTTTAAGAATATTATACATGAAATTACTTGTACTTCTTCTTTTTAAATCAGTAGTATTAACTTTGACCATTGGTTTAATTTCAACAGAAATATATTTTAAGTCAATAGCATTGTATCAAATTACCATTCAATATGTTCATATTTATTTTTTTGTTAGAACTTACATCTTGGTGCAGATAACTATAGCATTTATTCAAGTTTTTTTAAAGGACTGAGCACATACCTGCAGTTCGGCAAAGCGATGTACGTGATTCAGGCGGTTGTTTGAAGCATTCACTGCATACCCCCGTCGTTCTATTGCAAGTATCATCATTACACGTGTTATTCACCGAACACGTTTCAAGGCACATGGGACCATATCTAAAATTCACACATCCGCTCGAACATGTACCGACTCTATCGCAGGTTCCTGACACACACGTGTTGCTACAGGGAAGCTCGCATTGGTCGCCGTAATATTTTGTTATACAACCGAGAGAGCAGTAACCATCTTCGTATCGACAGACAGATATGTTATTATTGTTTTGAAAGCAGTTTGTATGACATGGTAGTGTGCATTGGAATCCCCAATGACCTGGCATACAACTTCTTGCATTACAAATTCCCGAGCCTTTTGTACAGGAACGAATACCGTTATTATCTAATGAGCAATTCTGGCTGCATGAAAAGTCACAATTCTCGCCCCACTGTCCTGGCTTGCAATCGAAACATTCTCCTGTGGACTGACTGCAGTTGTAACATCCAGCATGAAGACACGTCATATTACAATAATCTCCATACCAACCAGGTAGACATGGTGACTCACACAGGCCTGTCGTCTGGTTACACGTGCCAGTAGAACAATTGCCACAGCGTAGGTTGCACGTGTCGCCATGGTAACCAGGATCACAGGCCCCACATTTCTTCGAGTAACGATCACAAGCATCGACACACGTTGATGGACAAGTCTGGTTGCAATAATCTCCCCATCTACCAACGGCACAAACTGTAATGACGATTTAAATCTATATATAAATGGGAGAGTTTCGGAATTCATATTAGAAAAAAGCATCAGTTATACTTCATCGGACTTGAAGAGACATCACTAATAAGACCAATAAAAGTATCATGAATGTCCATGTTATCGGTGTATTTGAAATAACTTTCTTTGTCGAAAATATGAAATTGGAGATTTAATTGGAGAGAGATCCAATATGTGATCACAATGGTTTCGTGAAATTTAGAAATTGAAACATCAAATGATTTTACATAAAGGAACCTCTGGTACAGATGATTGAAAAAGAATCGAGAAATAAAAAAAAGTGCTTTGATTACGGAAAGAAAAGAGAAATACAATCGAGAAAGAAAACGCATGCAATTATATCACCAAAACCCAAGTGGTTAATTATCAACCTTTTACCAAATATTTGAGCCTGTGCGTGAGATTTCCAACAATTTCAAATATGCGCAAAGCAAAGACTCTGACTAGCCTGTGCATCCGCACAGTCTGGCCAGAGTCTTCACTTTGCGTTTAGTAGATAAATAAGGACTCATAGTATCTGTAGACCATCAGATCACTCTATATTTACAGTATGTGGCTGTAAACGCTACTCAATGTTTGCATCTCACGAACATTTCAAATTGTTGGAAATGTCACGCACAGACTCATTTATTCTATCCACGTCCAAATGATGAAATATGAAATCTGTGCAAATATATTGTTATTGTGCTAGACATGAACCTATCCCTTTAACAAACATGAGATTATTAAGATTAGATTGTAACAAAATGTTCAAAAAGGGAGAAAAATACTACGAAAATATCTATATCAAAAAGGTATCTTAAACTACCGACTAAATATTTTCAAAACGTGTATCTGATTAATTCGAGAAATTCGAATAGAAAACTACAAGTAGAAAAAAGTGAACACACTAAATAGTTTTAATATGATTTTCTAAATATTAGGATATCAAATAATCAAGCAACGAATTTATCACTGATTTATAATTCGTTGAGAAAGCTATGAATAAATTTCCTCAAAATGATCAATATTTGGATGGCAAAAGAAAGTATTCTAATTTCCATTAAGATACAATTATCCCATTCCATTTTTTCGTTTCTTTTTCAGACAAATCAAAACTTTCCCCACTCACAGATTTATAAGCGGTTGGAAATGTATATTACGGGTATATTGTTTATTACGGGTCGCTTTGATTCCAACTTCACTGGCCTGGAAAATGAGACAATATTAACATGTATTCCTTGTATATTAAGAGTTAAAGTTTTTTTACCATGATAGGAAATAAAATACATGCATGACAATGACTTATGTTTGATAGATGTTTGTTCCAGACACTATTAGATCGGGATGATCTAAATGAAGTTCCATAACATTGCCTCTATAAACATAGGCCTCGTTAGAGCTTTAAGGTAATATATAGATTTGCATAGCTTATTGTTTTTCGTGTGATAGTAGAAATTGCATGAATATTGGCTACAAAAATTACTTGAAGCTTAATAGCATTACCATTGGCTCTACAGTAATAGGTAGGTCGTCCAGTCTGAACACCGTTGGAACACTCGGGACAGTGTCCAGTTAGCCTGTCACATGATCCATCAATACACGTAGAACGGCATGGCTCGTCACAATTTGGTCTGAAGTTGCCTGTGGTACAATTGTTATTGCATTCACCTGTCGTGTCATTGCATCCTCCCCCAATACAATTAGGACTGCATTGCTGAAGACAAGTTGGACTAAAATAACCAAATATACAGCCTTGCTGGCAGTTTAATGCTTGATCTTTGCAGTCGGAAAATCTGCAGTTTGAACTACACTATATAACCCGTAATATCCTATGTCACAGCCATCTTTGCATACTCCTGATCCGATAATACACTCGTTGATATCATCGCTGTTGTTTTTACAATTAACACCGCATTCTAGGTCACACGTGGATGAAAAATATCCAGGTTGACATTCCTGAAGTAAACAGTTTCCACTGTCCTTTTCGCAAGCATTAGTACCATTGACATCAAGCTTGCAGTTGCCACAATCTTTTTCACACAACTCTCCGTGTTTGCCCTTTTCGCATTCTATGCAGACGCCCTCGGATTTCGTGCACTCAACACAACTGTTTCCTAGACACATCTTATCACATCGGTCCCCATAGTAACCTCTTTTGCACGTGGAACAATGTGCATCATAACGATTGCATCGTGTTAAACAGCCAACTGAACAATCCAGGTTACATTCCTGTCCATATTTACCGGGATTGCATTCTGTAAAGCAAGAAGGTTTAAAGCCATTCAGTCTCTAGCCATCACCTCCATGACAATAGATGAACAGTTTTTTTCCCAAACCGAATCATAAAATATTAATAATTGTTTTTTTTACGAAGAAACTGTTAAACGATACAGTAAAATGATAAAATAAAGCAAGAAGATAACAGACAAAATGTTCGTATAGGTAAACCTTTAAAATTTCTGATAAAAGGCGTGTTTCTATAAAAATGTATTTTTTTTTTTTATTTTATTTTTTTTGTATGAATTTAGAAGAAGTTCTCTTATCAAAAGGCTGATGTTTTACAATACTAATGTTTAGATTATCGTGTAATGCGTATATAGGCAAATGCCAAATTAATGCATCATGTTAAATAGTGCTAAATTGATCCTGATATCGAAACAACTTATGATAAAAGAGCTTTAATCGTTTAAAGACGCTTTTCAGATTTGTAGTCGCAAAACAAGACATGTTTAAGTCAAAATAAGAAAGAAACAAAAAAAGGGAAAACAACCTACCTGCGTCAGGGCAATTTGGACCTGGATCAAGTTTTGCGCATTCTGCACAAACACCGTCAACCCTATCACACTTCTGATCATGGCACAAGGACTCACAAGGTTTCTCACATCTGGTTCCATAATATTGCAATATACACTCCTCTGAACAAGTACCAGTATCAATATCACATGGTCTCGTTCCGCTGGTACTATTTAGACCGCACCTTTCACTGCAACTCCGAGTACAATCGGGATACCAGTATCCGGATAAACAAGAACCGGATTCACAATTCCCGGTACCTATATCACATGATATAATGTTATTCACTGGGACACAATTTGAGCTGCAATTCTGAAGGCAATATCTACCGAACAGTCCATCCTCACATTCAAGACATTCTCCTGATGATTTTAAACATCTGATGCACGTAGGACATTGTGTTTTGCAGAAGTCACCATAATATCCGTCCGTACATCCGGCATAGCACTTCCCGTCTGACTGGTTACAGGCACTTCCAGCTTCACATGTATTGCAAGCAAATTCACACCGGGGACCAAAAAATCCGTTTATACATCCAACGCATTCTCCGGTGTATCGTTCGCATATATTGCCTTGACAACGGTTGCTTAGACATGTTGCGTTACAAAACGTCCCGGTCTTACCCGGATCACAGTCTGAAAAAACAAGCAAATATTTATTACGGTCATGGTATGATTATGCAAATTTTGTCTAAATCAGTTTAAATCAGTTGATGATTTATTTTAATTCAATTGAGAATTTACTCGTCATTAGTTTTGACTTGGTGACCATGAGTTACGTGTAATCCTTAAGTTTCTCACACCAGTCAACCCTGATCGGATTTCGTGAGTAATGAATGCGCACCCTTGAAAGCGTGTCATTTCGTTCGTGAGTTTTCATAACGTCACAATTACCACCCCGCTTAGGATGACGTCTCATATGACAAATTCAACGGAAGAAAAGAAGTGGACCTATTATAATTTGATAACAAACCGCAGTGTTTTGTTATCAAATTTTAATATGTCCAAAAGATCTCCACAGACGATCGGTGGGAATTAACAAATTTTGACTTTCTACGTGCGTATTTAGTTACCGGAGTACAACTCGAAGCCAAATTACCTTAAAGATTACCAAAATTACTACACTGACGTCCGAGGTACTTTCAAGTTAATGGAAAAGTCCGAGCGATGTTCGTAATGCGGTCAAACCAATACATTCACCTAGGCCAGCAGCTGTTTTTTATTTATTTATTTATTTATTTATTTATTCTTAATCATGATTTATTGGTTCTGTGTATATTTCTCTTTTGATTGGACTACATTTTACGTTTCTCCGATAACAAATGCGTAGAATCAAATAGAGGATAAACTATAGCATTATTTTCGAACTCATCTAGTGATCTTTTATTAGTCGTGTCGAAAAGCAGGTGTTTATCGGTATGCATCTTTAGTAAATGTTTGTTGATTATAAAATACAAATATATTTTTCATAAATATCTAAATGCTGTGATTATGTTTTGAAGTAGATGTTTTAGTGTTAAATGCTTAGGCTGCAATTATATATTATGCGAGTGATAAAGTTTCAAACCTACAATGATTGTCTTATAAATAAGTGTTGTTTAATATATCAACAAAGAATGGTATAAGATAAAACATTATTATTTAATGTGTAAAGCAACAAATTTCTTCTTTCGCGTGTTTATTTTGTTCATAACGATACCTAATAGTGATATATATATACTGAGCAAAGATAAAAAAGTATCATCCCAATAAATAATCGGATTGTTTCAAGTACAAACGGAATTTCTATGAAATATATTTCAAGTTACGCCCTGACCATTTGGAAATAAACTTGAATGTGATTTGAAGAAGCCGCTATTGAATTATGGGTGTTAACGTAGCCAGCTTTTTTTTCAAAAATCGCAGACTCTCAATTAAATATTCAATCGATTTTTTCTGACAGTTTCAAGCTTCTCAAATACAATATTAGTGCGTTAGGTATCCTAGAATGACAACTTGATACCTTCTGTTGCTTCCTGCCAATGTTACGTGAATTCAACACAAACAGACATAAGACATCTTCCGCAGATTCAAAGCTCAAATTTACCAATTTCTGTCTGCACATTCCTTGTCAAGATAACCAATCCCAAAATTCTCAATTTCATTTTTTGCTGACAACAAAACAACATTTGCATTGCTACGTTCGTCAACGGTTCCTCTTGCAAATAGAGGAGGCACGTATGAATATGTAGGAAATTTGCTCGCCTTACATACGTTTAGACTTAAATGGCAATTGGCTTGGTTTTAGAGTTTTGCGTTTTTAGAGGTTAAGACATTTATTTCACTTCCGTTTTAAAGTAATGGTTAGGAAGCATGGAGTCAACGTGAGTGAGAAAATTTGGCGTGGCGTCTTCCCCATGGCCCTATTGAGTTGAAGAGGGTGAACAACAATTATAATACTATATCGGAAATGGTCAGCACACGTCTTTATTGGTCTTCCCTTTCAAGTAACGTCCGTAATATGTACTCAACGTGTGACGGTTGTTGATAACGCATGTATTCAAGTTTACCTCAGCCTCGTTAGATGACTGTGTTGTATGAAACATAACTATTGTTTGATTTTTTTAACCACAGAGCTTTAGAGGTTAAAATTCATTTGAGAAGAAACTCAGGATCAAACACGTGACGTACGTCGACGTAGAAAACAACGATTTCGACATTTCTATAAAAAATGACTGAAAAACATTGTTTGCGAGAGAAAAAGAACCACTGCCAAAATATTGGTACCTTATATGATCATTTAATCATACAGATACAAAAGATGTTAACAAAAGAAAAGTGGGTACTTTCTTTTTTTGTTAAGTATATATAGCCTAGCGGAAGTTTACTCTGTGTTTCAGAATAATAAAGGCGGAATTGCTTCTGACTGACTCGAAACACTGATCGAAATTTTTGTTTCTCCTAAAAATGGCGTGGGTATGAATATAATCTACGGTTAGATGCTTTACATTATAACGCATTTATCTTTTTTTATATAAACAATTCAAAAATTTCGACCTTGATGAGACATGTGTTGAACCTGATTTTGATATACATCTGTGACTGTTGTTTTAGTGAGTATCATTTAGTAGTAGACGAAATATGGAGTTAGCATGATTTTAATAAAGCCTTTTGTAACGAACATTAAACAAGGATAACAGCAAAAAATGATTAGGCATGTTAAAGGTGAAAAGACGATGTCATAATTTCGCTTGGCAAAGAATTTAACACAAATAAAATTACCGATCTGAAACAATTTGAAGTGATTGCTGTTCAGAAGTATTGTTTATAAAGGGATTTATCCTTGAAATATATTTAGATTATGAAATAATTATATTAACCTTATCTACTTTATAAGTAAATGGGAAAATTATATTTGTTATAAAATACAGGATATTCACAAATGAGAATAAATAAACTCCGAAGCATTAATGCAAAGGCCTTTTCCATTTCAATCACAATCATTTCAAACCGTTTTATGTGAAAGGTAAGCCTTAGCAGATTTGATATAATCAAATATGTTTTTTTTTTTCAATTTCGTGGGAATACCATAATGCATTCAATTGAATCATAAAGACGACACATTAGTTTCCCTTAATATCAAATTTCGAATATTTATAGATTTAACAAAACTATGCCTTTAAATCTAGAAGGTGGTCTGATATTAACAATATAAATCATCAGGTTTCAAATACTATTTTTCTTCCGAGTTGACATCATTACAGTACCATTTACTATTTAATCAAATAAAACTCAACCCTTTGAATAATACACATTCTTTACTTGGCCTTCATATTTTCTTGATCTCTACTCATTTTTATGACCCGTTGTCATCTAATTTATTTATCAAATAATTTTGACAATAATTTTAATTTAAAGAACAACACAAGGCCCTCACCTGCGAAAGGACAAAGTGGTTGTGGATCAGCCTTACTGCATTCTGCACATTTTCCACTGACTCGATCACATTGTCCGTCCGTACAGTATTGAGTACATGCTAAATTGCAAGAAGCGCCGTACCAGCCATGTTGACAACTTATAGAACATCTTCCGTTGTCGTCGCAGATACCGTTGACACATCTTGTATTACATGGTGTGTTGCAATTAGGTCCAAAGAATTCTGGAACACATCCTTGACTGCAGTTATTCATATCTCCAAAGCAATCCTTGTTTAAGCAATTATTGTTGCATTCCCCCAAACAAAATGGTCCATACCAACTCACCACGCACCCATGTGTACATTCGCCGGTTCTAAAATTGCAGTCATGATACAAGCAATTTGGGCTACAAGGCGATACACACGTTGGCGTAAAGAAACCTGATACACATTTATTTTCATCACAATGACCTCCTGTTTTACTACAATTCTTCATGCCATTTAAAGACGGAAAACAGTTTTGGCTGCAGTTGTTTTCGCATACTTTACCATATGTAGCGGCTTGGCAGACTTCGCACGCACCTGTTGTTTGATTGCATTTGATACACTTGTCAATACAAGGGATATCACATTTAGCACCGTAATAACCATCTTCGCACATGCCATCACAGTCTCCGGTTGTTTGATTGCAAATACCGCTCACACACGTGCTACAATCTTCCGTACAGTATGGTCCATATCTGTTGATAACGCAGGAGTCGCAATATGCAGTATAACGGTTACAAGTGTTGTCTTGACAGTTTTGTCCACCGGGACAAACTTCATCACAATTAGTGCCGTATTTACCAACTTCACAGGCTAGGGATATGGAGCGAAAAAGACAAGATTAATAAAAGTTATTCAAAGGGGTTGGCCTTCGTATTAAAACATCTAGAATTTTTGGAAGAATAGTAAACAAACTTTGAACTTGATTATCTGAGGTTTGCTGTATAGAGATAGATATAGCTGTTTATATATTATAGGTATATGAATAGCCAAGTTGTCCTAAAGCTTAGCTAAGAAGAAATCGTAAAGAATTTGATTGAACGTTAGTAGATTTATCTAGATGTTTAGCAAGGAAGCTCATAGTGCGTGAAAGTAATTGTCAAATATTACAACTCATGCTCTAGAAGATGGAAGCTTTATTAAAAAGGCGCATTTCTGCCGTTTGCAAGCTATTCTAGCATTTAGCATTGAACATTGTTTGTTATATGTTAATGAACAAATGATCACATTATTTTTGCATTCGGAACATCACTCGGCCATTTCCGTAAACTGCAACAGACCTCGGATGTATGTAAGGCGGATGGGTATGTAACAAAATCATGCATTTTGTTAGGCGGAAACAGTGTAAGAAAAACTAGCACTGTAGATTTATATCTTTTACAGTATACAATGGCTGAAAAATCTTAATTTTTGAGAATGACAAATCATTATCAAAAATTAAGATTTTTTCAACCGTTATTTAAGAATCTATAGATATTTATATTAGGATACGATGGTTTCACGTCAGTGACTTGAAGGAGTAGCGTTGGCGACGTCGAATGTTTTCCTTATCAGTTTCGAGAGCTAACGCCATTTTAACTAACGTCATCGAGTTTACCAAGGTTTTCACTTAATTTTTAGACATAGTGCGTCTATGTACATTCGAGGTTGATCGTGATATTGGCCGAATGGTGTTCCGAATGATTATTTTTGTTGATAAAGAAATGCGATTTTAATCATCTTTAAATATCTATTTACTTCCGCTGTGAAATTTAATGCATTCCTTTGGCAAGAAATAACATATTTTTCAATAATATGCTCCCAGTTATTTTAATACAATGTGTGTCAACATCGTTTGTACGCTTTATCTTAACCTTTGATGCATGTTTGATTGATAGATGTTTTCTTTTTTTGCGTCCGTTATTATAATTTGCTTTAATAATCATGGGCCTATATTATAAAACAAATCTTTAGATATTTCTTTTTAACTATGCATATGAAGGAAAACAAGCAACATATAAATGCAGCCGATAGTAGTACACTCTATTTACCGGCAGTTCTACACGAGGGTCCCGGTTTTAATGCTTCACACTCTGTACAGGTTCCATTTTCCCTAGAGCATGTTCCGTTTGTACAAGTCTCGACACACACAAATTGACATTGAGGGCCAAAAGAACCATCTTTACAACCTAGCTCACATACCCCGTCTCCGTCGTTACATTGTTGATTTATACAATTTTCGTTGCACGGTAAATGACAAGTGTTCAATCCATAAAAGTTTTCAATACATCCGTCAATACAGTTGTTGAAGGATTGAAAACATTTCTGGTTTAAGCAATTATTACTGCACTCTTTAGAACAAGTAGATCCGTAGAACCCAACCGTACAGTTGAAGGAACAACCTCCATCGTATATATCACACTCCACACTTCCGTTTATGTTTGCACCGCAATTCATATTGCAACTTTCTCCGCAGTTTCTACTGTAGAATCCTGGTTTACACCTCTCGGGTGTACAGAATCCAGTGTCCTTAAGACAAGTCACGATCTCGTTTCCAACAGAAAAACAGTTTGGACTACAATTTAACTCACACGAAGGCCCATATGTACCAGGTTTACAAGACATGCACTCTCTAGTATATCTTTGACAGGTTTCACAAGGGAATGGGCACTCTTTTTCACAATACAACCCAAAGAATCCATCAACACAACCATATGTACAAACTCCATTGTCCTGTAAACATGCCCCGTCTACGCAATTTGGACAGCTAAATTCACAAATGGATCCCCATCTGGAAGTCTCACAAGCGGTACAGTTTCCGGTCTTCCTTGCGCATATTCTATCGAAGCAATTTGTGCCGCCAGGACAAGTTTTATTACAGTAGGATCCAAAGTTCCCTGGGTCACATGCTGAAATGACCATGTATCCTCCCGTCAGGAAATCAAGTTTGCTTTACACACCAAAATCCAAAGATTAATTTCAAAGTGCGGGCTTTAAATAATGTTATTCTTTATCTAGAACTTTGAGTTCATGTATTTCGCATTGACAAACGTGTGTTAGTAAACAAGTATGAGATTCAAGCGCAGGTTACAGTGAGTGAGGCAGCCATTTTTGAATGAAAAAAATGTATTTTTGAGTTTGCAAGGATGAATTCGTCGATTTCTTAATCATTTCAAGTAACTCGACATAGAAAGTTTCACTCACCTTAAGTTCTATAGCCTTTCTATCGCAATTATACGCTTTATGTTATCACACAACTGTACATTTCTTGGAGATTTGTTTTGTATGTGAATCTCATCAAATAAAGCGCACGATAGCCAAAGTATTTAAATCATATTCATAAATCGCATCCCGAAGTCCTTGGTAATCTTGAGGAGAAGTTTTTGTAGAAATTGCACACTAGTAACACAGAAAAAATAATATCTTGGCAGGCAACAACTTTGCCTATACATCGGAAGTATTCAACGCATGGAATTGTTTGATTATGATTACATACATCCTTAAATTAGTTTAGTATTGGCATTTTGGAATATACAATTTATAGAAAGATTCAAAACAATTGTACAGAAGTAAAAGATATTTAAGACCCATTCAAATTATTAGACTTTATTGTGAATTAACTTTTTAAAAAAGACGTATAAGAAGATAGCCTTACCTTTTGCTTGAGCCTTGTCCAGTAGTTCAAAAGATACTGTACACATTCTTCGAGTTGATTAAACACTCCATTCGGACGATACAAGCGACATTATCGAATTATATAGATACATGTAGCGAGCGCAATCTTGCAACTGGACATACGGATAAGCATACGAGCACTCGTGGAGACATGGACATAAATACAACAACAACACTGGCGTCACAAATTTCAGTGTATATTTCATATAATTTTTTACAACAATACCAAACAAGCTTGGTGACATTGTATGACAATGTATTTTTGAGCCCCCGGGTAGGAGAAAATCCAACATTCTTTAAGCCATTGACACGATGCATACGACATATTGCATCGGCGTACTAGGATTTTGAAATATATACGCTCCCAGAATTTTATCAACATAAAATATATAAGATGAAGGCGATATGTGGACTGTGACTGCTCCCCTTTTTATGTTTTGAGCGTTGGTGAATAATCAAAACATGTTATGATTTTTTATCAACGATATTTTTCACAAGAAGATTAATTTATATTACGCATTTGTGTAAAGTGCGTAATGGTAGTTACGCCCTTGATATGTTCATATTCGTCTATTGACGTTTTATGTGTAAATTAATTAGATTAAAATCGTTAATGTTTAGTTCCTAAAATCAAAAGTTATTTATGGGGACATTATGATTAGGGTTTATTTCCTTGCATTTTCGACATTACAATTCACAAAAGTATTAGATAAATCAATCGAATTGGATTTTCTCTTTCCCCGAATGAGCAAAACCGATAAAATATCAATTTGAAATAGCAAACTTGTATTAATTACATTGTGTAAGGCAACATTAACAAAGAGATAAACTGAGACATCAATAACGAAACAAAATACTAAAGGGAAGCTTAAGCAATGTATAAAAGCAGCAAAAATAAGATAGAACCGTCAGAATAAATATAAAGACATAAACAAACAAAAGAAGGAAGTTTTCACTTTCCTTCAGATTGAGAGGGGACTCAAATAATTTACCGCCATTTCTGGTAAATGAATAAGTCTTATGACCACCGTTCAACGAACAAATTACTTAGTCTTTCGAAACATGAATAACAATGTCGAATTGTGTTAACCGTTTTCTTTCTTTCTTTCTTTCTTTCTTTCTTAAGAGGTAGGTAAAGATGCATAAGACAAATGAATGGAGTTTATTGATTGTAAGGTGGAGATGAATTTAAGCCATGAAAAACAATAATGTTAGTTAAGACGTAACAGTTACTGTGCAAGGAGCTGTGCTGTTAGGGAAAGCAAAAGATAGAAAAAACGTATGATATAACAGTGAAGACCCGTGCAGCAAAAGGTGTGATCTGTATAGCCCGTAAAATTATCATTTTTGACACGTCACGCAAATAGGGGTCGCCTGGGAACTCCGTTAAATGAATATTTGAAAAAGAAATCAGCTCTATTAAAAGTCAACCTTAGGTCGTATTGAATTTCTTTTCACAAGAAGATGTAATGAACAATCTCGATCAAGAAAAATGTTTAAGTGCAAAAAGCTTGGTTCCCAGCCAGTCTGGTTCCCAGCCAGCTTGGTCCCAGCCAGTCTCCCACACAGACAAGGGTCGATATTTTTCGTCTTACCCAGGTTGTCCCTTTTTCGTTATGGGATACATTTACAAAATAAATCTGTTCAGTGAAAAGGTTGGTCATTTAATCCTTATAAATCAAAATAAAGATCATCCAATCCGCGCAATCTATTCAGGGGCGGTACAGTTCGCACTACTTTTCTGTCCCTTTTCGAGAAACTGGTTGCAAATCTATAACCAGACATTAAACTCAGTGTATCAAATTGTCAGTAGTGGATATGGCTCAAATAAATGACTTTTAAAAGAAAGGAATTACATTAGTTTTAATTAGCTAATTCTTCGTGAACGAACGATTGGGGGTAAATAGGGTTACTTAGTTAGTGATGATGAGTTTTTAGTTTTGTTACAAAGTGTTTTTGGAAAAAATCACATTTTTTCCACTTTCTATTATTTGCATTTGTGCAAATTAGTAATAGGCAGACATCATGAATGAAGCAATGGCACCATGTTAGTCAAGCGGAGTTAGAGGCCAACGAAACACAAAATTGACTTTAGGATATTTATATTATTTGCCAGAACATGCCTTTTTTTCGCATTTCTTAATCATTGGTGTCATCTAAACAAAGCCACGGAAGCAGCCTGCCAATTCAACGTCGTTGACCCCTAAATGTGTTGCTACTAAAACTTTGAAAGTTTGCTCATTACAACAGTTTATTTATTTATTTATTTTTTTTTTTTTTAAAATAACGAAAGGTATTTCAAGTTTTGATAAGATCACAGTGCTGAAAGGCTGTACATGTTATATATAATATATATATAGACACACGTTTGGACGACTTATACATGAAGCATTTAGTCATTTAACATTTAGAAATAAATTAACAGTCTTTAGCTTCGTAATTTGTTTTTATTGAAACTATAATGCGATAGACTTTCAAAGTTTTAGTTATAATCTGGTGTAAGACAATCTGACCTACGTTCCGGAAACGTTCGCGAAATTATTTTTTAAATAGAATCACGCTTTGAATGTGTACTTTAGTACACTGTGGGTTGCATTTTAAACGTTCGCAAACGTATTTGCATCCCGAACGCAGGATTGATTAGTTCATATTGTTAGTAGGAGGTTAAAAGCAAGTATAACTATCAAGAATAATCAGTTTGGAATTGAAAAAAATATATCATGAATTACTTGCATGGGTTTATATTTTGAATCGTTAAACTGTCAATAAGGGAAAAGTTATGAAATTGTCGACCAAGATTTAACTACTTTGACGCGGGATGATTGCAAAGTACGGAGATTTTTTATCATTTCAACAAAATATTTATCACCACTACCAACTAGTTATTTGTGACCCGTCACGCGAAAAGATGTCGTCTTGGCAATCCGTTAAACTAGATGCGCTTGAGCGCATGACTCGCTCCACGGGCCTGAGTGTTCTGATAATGATCATAAGAGAATAGGAATGCTCTTTAGAAAAGAAGACATGCACTATAGTTGTTCATGGTTACTTGGAATTCACCCTCAGAACTTTTATAACAAATGATTAATAATCAAATGAAACCTTCTGGCGATTCCAAAATGTTCATTATATTTACCGTATATGGAAATTAATTAGTTGAAACAATTTATGCTTTCCTTCTAATTAAAATAATTTTTTATGGGATCATCAAAAGAATTACTCACTTTAAATCTGGTTGATATCCACATGTAACGTTCTGGGAAAATTTTCCAAGTTTCCACTATATATGATATGATGGGAAATGACCTCCGCCTATACCTCCGCCCATAGAAGGCGCGTTTTTCATCCGATTATAATAATTTTCTATGGCCCTTTAAAAGGTTAACTAAAGATCATTCCAGTGATTTTTTTACCATATAAGGCAATTGAACAAAGGATCAACATTTCTTGAACAACTTTATGAGAGGGTCACCCAAGGATCATTCCTGTTATTTTTGGCTTAGATTCACCCAGTGATTTTTATGAGAAGGTTTTTGAAGAAAAGGTTTACCACCGGACTGACGGACGGACGCAAGACGGACACAGCGCCATGACAATAGCTTCGGCGGACTTCGGCCAGTGGAACTAATAAATATTAAACAAGGGTACCGCCAACAGAAGCCTACATGATACTCGGCTGTTTGTGCTGGATAATGATAAAAAAACTGAGGCGAAAGAGGGGCATAACTCACACAAAATGCATCTAGAGTGTCCCCCCTTGAAGATATATCTTTTATGTTTAACATGAGTACGGTTAACAACATCGTGAAATTGACAAGGAGAATGTTTTTGAAATAATGTCGGATTTAAATTAAATGGGTGTGGGGAGCGAGTTTTGAGTGGAATTAAAGGGAGATAATCCAAAATTGCTAATTTTGTTCACGATGAACAAAATTAGCGATATTAATTACCTCTCTTCAATGAAATATACGCATTTTTCTGTTTGTACGTCTTCGTGGACCAATCAGACACTTAAAAATCCACGACAGATAATAAAATCGTAGAACATTGTTGAAAGTCTTGAAAGATTTTTAAATGTTTTCTTATGTTTTTGGAGCGTTTATGAGCGATTTGAGTCAGTGTTTGGAATGAGTGAATGGAACACTGAGTGAATGATTAAGAATGATTTTGATCGGAATGAATGTCAATTTCCCGATGTTTTTAACTGTACCAATCTTCAAGTGAATGCCTTCGGTAATACCAGAGAAAACGCAAAAGATCAATATCTTTGCAAGGAGGTTCGACGACAGCAAGGTTAAAGATTCTTGGTGTTGTTTTTTTATTCGCGGAACTCGCAGAAAAATGTTTTATGTCAATGAGAGGTCAACCAGAGGCCGAATTTTGAAAATGATTATAGAATTGCCATAGTTACTAGATTTGATAAATCAACATATTACGAAAAACGTCAACACATGTCAGATTGCACAGGCCGCACAGTCATTCTTGTGTCGATGCCTTTCGCGCTTTTCAGACGGTCTTATTTCGCGTGAAATGTCACATTTGTTCGATATTATTGGTCTAACATAAAGCATATCGGAGGCTACTAAAAATGCTGTAACTCCAACAACATCGTCACTTTTGAAAACCACTGATATGTTTGTTGAAATTCAATGAAATTAAAGGTTTGTAATAAAATATCGTTAAGTATGTTCAACGTGAACGAAATTAGTGATATCTTATTACCTAGTACCCTAAAAACAATCTACATAACATATTCTATTAATAGACATGTGTGTCTAGAAGCTCCATATTCCATTCATGCCTATGAAACTATGCATTAATTCAACAAACATCAATGAAATTGTGAAGCATTTTTGAGCGGTTTTGGAGCGTTTTTTTTTTTTTTTTGAAGGATTTCGGGCGTTTCGAATAATTTCAGTGTGTGTTTTGGAATTAATGAAATTAAGGACTGAGCAAGCGATTTTGAATGTTTTTAAGCGAGGTGAGTGTCAATTTTACGATGTACGAGGGATGATCCAGAAATTCGTATAATGGGCTTAAAACTTTTGCATTTCTAGCTTGTTCAGTGTATAATTTGTTTTGTGTGCCGTTCAGTATCTTCGAAGAGCACAAATTTTATTATTTTTTTCGAAATCATTTTAAGCGGCCTTGAAGTTTATTACCATAGTAAGATGTGTATGCTTAGGCGGGGGAGCGTAAAAAATAATGAAAAGCAGATACATATATCAAATTTTCTAAACGTGTTCTTAGATTTTGTTTGAAATTTCTTGCCAGAAGTAAATAAGGCACAAATATGTAATCAATTGTCATATTTTAAACATATTTAGATGAGCTTTTACGGATACAGGATATTTTGAATAAGACTAAACATTCGAGTGAATAGTGACCTGACGTCAACATCAAAATGTGAATTCCGTTTATTTTTCGAATCGTGTATTTATCATTGGTTATTCACCAATCCAAACATTTCAGATAATTTAGGAAAAATATCATTAAGTCATTTAAAGCAGTTTTCTTAAGTAACCTTGTATATTCAAAGAGTGTCAGACTTTAAAGGAGAATTAAGAAAGGTCAATTGGAGTTTAAAGAGAATGAAGTCGTCCAAACTGAATCTCCTTATTTTCAAATATAACAGTCCTGCATTTTAGTCTCAACCTCAATCAAAATAATATTGATGTTGAAATTGTACAGAAATTTGAATTCCAAATGTAAAGTGGATACTTTCTGCAATTTAATTCATTAGGTTTAGAAAGGCATGCGAGCAAATGAAGACTGTGTAGAAAAGAGTAAATAATGCCGTCGCATATGACGTTCTTGCTCCCCCGCCTACGTGAGGGGTCCATGTCTTAGATTAGTCATTTTAGAGCCTCTATATAACTTACGCATTCGAAAATTTCCACATTTATTACACAGATGTTACATTAAATGACTGTTTAATTTTTTATTCTGAAAGTCAACTTTTTGTAAGTTTTATAACCCCATTTTGCGAATTTCTGGATCAACCCTCGTAACTAACTTTGATACGTAATTGAACATAACGTCATTTGCAGTCCATTTGTCCTATCTACAGTTCAATATGAGCTTGTGCGTGACATTATCAACATTTTCAGATTTGTGCCTAGCAAAGACCTGACACAGTCTGTCCAGAGTCTTCACTTTGCGCTATGTAAATAAATACGGTCTATAAGAAACTTTAGACAGTCATGTAATGTTCTATTTACACTATGTGACTGTGTATCTTGTCCAATGTTTGTAACTCGTACAACCCTTAATTGTTGGAAATGTCACACACAGGCTCATATATTACTTGAGCAAGACGTACGGTCGAACAATGGATTCATAATTCGATTTCTTTGCCAAATCTAACGTAATTAACTACATGTATGTATAATACATCATCAAGATAACTCGATAAAATTACGTCACGGCTACGCAACGCTTACAAGCTCAAGGACATTGCAATACATAAATTCGGCACTAATAAGATGTCTTTTTGATATTTTTGTTTTTGTATTTTTGACGATGTTGTTGTTTTTTTGCCTGTTTGCGAGACTATAGATGATTAAAGGGAATGTTCGCCATATGTTATGTTTTTTAAAAATGTTTTTCCTTTGATGGTAGTATTTTTTGAAATGCTTATATTTCAAATTTTGATCAGGAAATCTTGCAGAAAAGAAAAAGGACATACTTGAAGGTTAAGCAGCCTGAATATATTAAAAAAGATCGGTTCCATGTGAAATAAATCGGAGGTAATAGTTCACAAAATATACAAGGCAGTATGTTGATCATACTATTTCTAAATCATAAACTATGGCGAGCATCAAGTATCATAAATATCTATCAAAATCTAAAAATAACTCACCAGCCGTTGGACACAAGACGGTAACTGGGTCATTACAGAACTCGCACGTGCCTGACGTAATATCACAGGTCTGGTCAACACACAGTGACCCACATTGCTGTGTACAGTTATGTACATAGTATTCGTTTACACATGCTTCTTTACACGTCCCGTTACTCTGGTGGCATACCGGTTGGGAGTTCACTGAAAGAATAAAAGTTCGAAGTTAAAGGATGAAATAAGTTTCGGATTCAACTGAAAGAAAGAGGTTCGGCTTGGGCTGTAAGAATACATTTCGTAGTCAACTGAAAGAGAATGGTTCGGAGTTAACTGATGAAATAGGTATCAGAGTTGACTGAGAGAAAAAGATTCGGAGTTAACTGATAAAATAAGGTTCGGAGTCAACTGATAGAATAAATTCGAAATAAATTGATCGATAAGGTTCAGAGATAACTGAAAGAATAAGGTTCAGAGATAACTGAAAGAATAAGGTTCAGACACAACTAAAAGAATAAGGTTCAGACATAACTAAAAGAATAAGGATCGAAGTCAACTGATAGACAAGGTTCGGAGTTACTTGATAGAAAAAGATTCGGAGTCAACTGATAGAATAAGGTTCGGATTCAACTGATAGGATAAGGTTCGGAGTTAACTGATAGAATAAGGTCCGGAGTTACCTAATATAGAATAAGATTCGAAGTTAACTGATAGAATAAGATTCGGAGATAACTGAAAGAATAAGGTTCGAAATCATCTGAAAGAACAACGTTCAAAATTAGCTTAAAAATAAGACTAGATCACAATCTATGTCTACAAACGAGTCAAATGTTTGAATTTTGTTTTGAGATTTTAAAACGAGGAATGTTATTGAAGAGATATAAGAGTTATATGTCTCCGCCTATGGCAGACCTCGTTTCAAATTTCATATGGGATACGTTCATTTTTTTTTATCATTTATTTATTTTCCTTATTGTATTATATCGATCAAACTCAACTGTTTACCCACAAATATGGTCGATGAAATATCGAAATATTTACAATAAAGTTATACATGTACAGTTAAGAACATCGTAAAATGGACAAGATGGATGATCTTCGGATGATTTTGGAATGAAATTGAATGAGTGTGTCGAGCAAGTTTTGATTGAAATTCAAGGGAGGTAATCGAATATCGCTGATTTTGTTCAAGATGATAAAAAACACCGATATTAATCATCTCCATTTAATAAAATAAACGAAATTGTCTGTTTATGTGTATTCGTGGATCAATCAGCCACTTTAAAATCCACACCAGCCAAAAAGATCGTAAAATAATTTGATTGATTTGAATTGAATATAAATCCATTTGAAAGATTTCAATTGTTTGCAAATAATTTTGGAGCGTATTTTTTTGATTTGGTTGAGAGTTTGGAATGAATGAACGGGGCGCTGGGTGAATGCTTTCGAATGGTTTTGATCGGAATGAGTGTCAATTTCACAATGCAACTAAATGTAACAGGATAAGAGTATTCCTGTATAACGTCATTTTTATTTTAAAACATTTAGTTTAAACATATTTTATTGCCATCATTTGAACATTGTTATTATTCATAATATTTCATAGTACACAAATGGCCAATTACAAAAAGGTCTGTCCACAAGTTCTTACAATTAAGTAGACGGTCATTCGCTCAATTTAAGACATCACAACTGTAGCTTGTTTGAAACTGGAAAAAATCAACAATACAGTAATTCTTACCTGTAACAGCGCCCGTTGTCAAAGGCTTACAAAACTGACTGCACGGGAACTGACAATGCGATCCGTAAAGATTAAAATCACATCCGTGAGTACATGATCCGTTAAAGAAGTCGCAGCCAGGTAGCCCCGTATCTGGATCGTTCCGACAAGTCGTAGGGCACGTACTGTTACAATCCAAACCGAAGAATCCAGGTTTGCAAGTGGGTTGGACGCACGTTCCTATAAAGTGAGAGAAGATTACGAATTAAGGTAGTGGACCCGAAATAATTCCGCAACATTTCCAACCACATATTCTTTCACAATTTTAACCGAGGTTTCCTAATGAAAATCATTAGGAAACTTTGGTTAACACTGTTAAAGTCCCTTACTTATGGGACATTGCAAAACTCGGACGGACCTTAATGCAAATAGATCTGCCTAGAAGGATGAATATCCTCCAAATTCCTTTTACTTTCCTGACGAAGTACAAGAATAGTATTTTCTTTTCCAAGCCCTTTTTCAGGGCTTTGGATTATATTTTCTTCTCATTTTAAACTGGGGATTTTTCTCAAGTTTGAACTTTAATTCTGGTGAAAAACGATAAAACGGGTGCTAACGCTTTACTGCAGGTGATGGCTAAAGATGACAATCTAAGTCAAAAAAGGAGCATACCATAAAACGCTTTCAGAGGTACCCCCTTGATAGTCTGGAATCAATCCTTTGCCATTCAACCAAGACTTCTATCATAAGACGTATCACAAAAATGACAAATGACATCACATGCAGTACGTACAAAATTTGTCTTTAACTCATGCTGAATACGGATTAATCCTGCCTTGGCAGGAGATATAGACAAACATCAGCCTGCACACATGTCCAGTCAGATCTTTGTCCATACCACCTGTTTTTCCTTTTTTGAAACCAGAAAAGCTAGAAAATTTGAATTTTGAAATGAATACCTAATTATATCTAGTGCATCCAGAGTTTTGAGCACTTTGACTTTGCTGCAATTTTTGAATAGTTTTTATTGAGCATGATAAGGGTTAACTCTAAGTTTAATTTTCTGACTTTCCAATATGCATAAACACAAATTTCTTTTTTTTTTCTTATTTTTTCTTTGCTTATTTTACCTTGCGCTCTGTCACATATATCATTCAAGCAGTTAGGACATAACCCGCTACAGTCTGGCTTAAAATGCTGCGTAGTGCATCCACTGAGACAAGTTCCGTTGTTGATGTCACAAGCCGCCACACCACCTGGCCCGGCTGTTGGGGCACAATTCTCGTTACATTCATCTCCACACGTGGTACCGTGCCACCCAGCGTCACATCTCGTGCAGCTAAAATGGATGACAGGATATTAAATGAATACTTTCTGGCGTATTTTCAAAGTTGTGGATTTCAAAGTGAACGGAAGAAATCGCTTGATACACACAATTTCTTCTTTTGTAATAATACGTCTTCCAAAAAAAGCCGTTTTTATTTAAATACCATTAAAATGTGTTTTTCTGAAAATTTGGAACAGTCTGAAATGTGTCGTTTTTTATCAATTACGTCCAAAACAGCGTTTTTTTTTATTATTTATTATTTTATTTCAGACATCAATTATACACGCATGCCCTAAATAAACGCATCCACCAGTCCATGATTCCATAAAGATATTTGCCTGGTTTAGGACAACTGTCTTCAATTTATTTGAGAACTGGCTATAGTACATTGTATTTAAACTTATGAAAGTGTGAAACTACAAACTAAAGGCATCGCATGGATGTGTGAACCAATCAACTTCGAACAGGTACGTTTATGACACTAAAAGTCGATCGTTCCACTCATTCAATTTTACTTCAAAAACATTCCAAAATCTACCCCCGATCAATGTTAAGAAGCTCTCAACTGTACCTCTTTTGATGATCAACTTACATTCAACGTTTAAAATGGTAATTTCCTCAATAGAAACAGAGATATGATCAACAGCCAAACGTCAACTATTCAAATGCCTATACATAGACATACGTCGTCTAAATACCTTTTAATAAATACTTAAAAGTATTTTCGGTCTGAAGTTATATATATCCCAAAACAAATTAATTTGACTTACACATATTCAAATCGTTCACACTGCTGACAGTTGGCCATCCCCGCAGCGTCTCTACAGCTGATTTCACATTGATTGCCGCGGTATGTTGGACTGCATGAGTTTATACAATATCCTAAAACAGATAAACAGCACGTGACCGTATCACCCAATCATCGACACTGTTGACAGTTTGAGTTCCAAGCAGCGTCTCTACAGCTGCCCTGTGTTCAGGATGACAAAACGCTGCAAACAGTTAATCAATACACGCGCACTTACGTGCAAAGTGGGGTATAATTGGCAAACTGTTTGTACCGTTTTTTCATCCTGAACGCAGGGCAGATTTCACATTTGTTACCGCGGTATATTGGACTACATGAGCTAATACAATATCCCGATTTAGAGAATGTAACGTGCCTACGAATCGTTTTTTTGAAAAATTTTACGAGTGATTTGGACGAGTATATGGACCGAATGAATGGAGCGCTGAATGAGTGATTTAGAAAGATTCTGATCGGAATGCTTTTCAATTTCGCGATGTGATTACATGTTGTTAATGCAGTTCCATCTTGTTCCAATGTACTTTTCCATGTTACTTATTACTGTCTAGAAAATGTGACGCTTCGCGCGAAAAGGTTTCATCTGAGAAGTGTTTAAAGTGTTTACCCTTGATAGACAGCGTAGATTGACAAGGGATGACACTTTTTGCATATTACTAGTTTTCTGAATCAAGAATGATCAGTCTACTTTCCTGTGAAAGAATGCTTGGAACGCGGCCTACATTTAACAACATCGTGAAATTGACAAGATGAGTGATTTTGAAATGATTTTAGAATGAGATTGAAAGAGTATGTGGAGCGAGTTTTGAGGGAAATTCAAGATGAACAAAATAAGCTACATTTATTACCTCACTTTAATAAGCTATACGCAATTTTCTATTTTCGTGTCTTCATGGAACAATCAGACACTTTGAAATCCACACCAGCAAATAAAATCGAAGAATAATCGCTTTGAATTAAATGTTGATCATCTTGGCCGCTTTCTAAACGTTTTTAAAGATTTTGGTGGTTTTTGATCAATTTGATCGAGGATTTGGAATGAATGAATGGGCGCTAAGTGAGTAATTAAGAATGGTGTTGATCAGAATGAGTGTCAATTTCACAATGATTTTAACTGTCTGGTTGACCAGTACTAGAATCAAACAATTTTTTTTTCAAATATAAATTCCCAGATGGTCTCTTTTCGAGCGACGGGTCAGAAATACAATCAAACGATCGTGACTTACCATTATCCTGTTGACAGACTCGAGTGTTGGGAGTTTTTTCACATGTCGGAGAGCAGGCCGTACAGTTAGGACCGTAAAACCCATCAGCGCAGGTCACACAAGTGAGGGAGTTTGTGGGCTCGTCGTAGGCACATTGTTTACAACTGAAATATAAATGTATAGACTGCTTTTTCTGACCTGATATTGACCGCTGCCATTTACAAACAGAATACTTGGACAATTTCCTCTTAGCGTTTTTCCTAAACTACTAAAATTTCGCGATTTAAAGCGAGTGATCAAAGGTCAATTTTGTCTATACAGGTATAGACAAAAATGACATTTGATCACTCACTTAAACTCAGGACCTATAACGAAATGTGATATAAGCTACAACTTATTTTCTACACTGATATTTTTTAATGAATGCTACCTTAACATTTTTTTCATAATAATCGATACAATTGATAGCTAACATCAAAGTATAGTTGTCAGGGTGAACGATACCGGAATGAAATTGAATGCGTTGGAGGTGCGAGTTTTGCATGAATATTTAAGAGGGGTGGGGTTAGGGGGTTATTACACATCCAAAGCTTTGTCCAAACTGGAAGAAATTACTCATCATTTATTATTCCCTCTAATAAAGTCAACGTTCTTTATCTATAACCTTGTTTCAGGATCAATCACACGCTTTAAATTTCTCACCAGTCAATAAAGTCGTTAAATCATTTTATCCATTTGTCATTTGGCAAAACTTCGGTGTATTTATGAACGATTTCTAAGCGTTTTTCAGTGATTGGAGTGAGTTTTAGAAAGGTTTGGATTTGAATGAGTGTTAAACTTCACGATGTTCTTAACTTTTTTGTGCAAATTTCGTATCGTCGATATGCCGGTCACAAAAGGTTCAAAACGGCAGCTTATTCAGGCTTCAGTTACGAGATTTGGGGTCGAATTTGAATGTCAGTAAATGAGAGCAGGCCAATATATTTTAGATAGTTTAAGTATCTTTCGGACAACTTCTGCTTCTGTCGGTGAAACAATCAAGTGATGGTCAACCGAAAATTGCTAGTACAGATAAGAATATCACGAAATTTGCAAGATGGATGATTTCGATTGATTTTGAAATGAAATTGAATGAGTGTGTGGAGCGAGGGCTCAGTGAAATTAAGGGGAGGTAATACAATATCGCT
This sequence comes from Fragum whitleyi, assembly GCA_948146395.1. Lineage (NCBI taxonomy): Eukaryota > Metazoa > Mollusca > Bivalvia > Cardiida > Cardiidae > Fragum > Fragum whitleyi. The sequence continues at coordinate 13,593,849 of OX411560.1, forward strand.
ATTTTTGTTCACGATGAACAAAATTAGCAATATGTACCACCGCCCTTAAATGAAATACGCATACAAGTTCAATGAATATATTCTTTTTTCTTCAGGAACCAATCAGACGCTTTCAATTTCAATTTTGCTTTTGAAATTTGAGATTTTTTTAGCTATTTTTTTTTCAAAGTAAAAGTTCAAGTTATTCTTTTTAGTGATTTTGGAACCTTTTTGAATGGTATGAGCGAGAGATTGGAATGAATGAATGTAGAGCCGAATGAATGTTTTAGAATGATTTTGATCAATTTTACGGAGTTCTTGACCGCAATATATGATCAAAGTGCTGTCAGCACTGTAAATCGGACATCATTGAGAGGCTGGGATAGTGCAATAGTTCGCCAATCAAAAGGGCTCTAATTTGGACAATAAAAGTTGGTAAAATATTTGCCCAATTTGTGAGTTTTTTGTCTTAACACTTCATCTTTTCGAGGACATCGCCAGCTCATCCAACCTCGTGGGTCCGATTTTGAAAGTTTGCTGATTCGATAGCCCTCTGCTAGTCTAAATTATTTCTTAGCAGATTTTTTTTACGTTTTTGTAATGAGCACACGCCAAGCTAAAAGCTTGTCTGTTATTATTATTCCTCTCTCTAGAGTTTAAAAGCCTGTTTAGCAACAAAACATTTTTCATTAAACTATTTACAATTTTGATTACCAACATGTTTGTTTTTCAAGCATTGGGTTTTCCCAAATACTATAAATGCATTTTCCCTCAAGAAACACGTGAAATCGGCAACTATGCTATTTATATCTTTGGTTTCTGACCAATCGATTAAATCTAGCAGCACTCTATGATTATTCATGGGTTATTCTAAAAATAGATCGCTCTTACTGCTATCCTATATCAGTTTATCGTATGTTTTTGTCGGTTTATTTGTTGTTGAATAATTTTTCTTCATACTCAAATTTAAATTTATTGTAAATAGGATTGGAGCGTGATCAGAGTGCTCATTAAAATCAAATATTTCAAAATTACAAAATTATTTCTATTTGTTAACACATAGTCAACAGTACTCATTCCACCAGTAGACTTCCCACGCTCCCTGTCAGAGTGCAGACGACCATTGACCAATGACAAACAACTTAATTGACACATTTCGAGCAGACGATGTCCATTGCATCTACCACGTGGTGTGAATTTACGCGTGGGTTTTTACCGAGTGGTAATCATAACAGAATTTGATTGGTTGTCAGCCCTACAACTGGTAAATGACCGTTCGAGAAAAAAATCAGAGTAGTAATATTGTAAGTGCTACAAATTTATTTTACAGTTAACCTATTGTACGTTTTAACTCCTTTACTCAACCGAAAATCTTGCTATAAACACTGAAAATACTAACTGGTAATAACTAAAAGCGAAAATTACATCAAATTTTGTATTAGCATCTTCTCTATTTGTCGAAAAGTAAATAAGATAAAAACAAAGTTTGTAGATAGTGACTGAAAAGGCCGTTTCTTCGGTGTTTGAAAACACATTATTTGGTTTGAACACATTGCTCAGAAGATAAAGGTAAAAATGTAGTGGGTCAAACAGACTGGATTTCTGGAAACCGGTATAAATCTCCGATTTAAAAATTGATGAAGAACTTGTATGACTTACTTAGTAATGGTACAAGTTACGTTACACCATGATCCAAAACGTCCCTCTGCACAAGGAGCCGTACATTTACCGTCAGTGGGGTTACACCTGTAAAAGAAAATTTCATTTTTTACCCTTCTTGCTTAAAGCGATCACCTGGAAACTCCGTGAAATATATATTTATAAAAAGAGATTGCGTCCAGCAGAAATAAAACGGCGGAGCATTTTGTTAAACAACTGTAGGATGAAAAATTGATCATTCTAGAAAATCTGTCAAATTAGAAAGGTGTCGACCCTAATTAGCCAGCTAAGTATGACGAGAACCGACACTTTAGGCATCAGAGTGATGGTCCTTATAATAAAACTGGCAACTCTAGTCTTCAATTTTGAAAAAAAATGTGACCCGTCACGCGAAAAGGGGCAAGCTGGAAACTCCGTCAAATAGACATTTTAAAAGAAAGAGGTTGGGTCAAGCATAAGTCAGCATAGGTCAGATGTCACATTTCAGAAAATCTTTCACATAAAGGTAGAGTGGTCATTCTAGATTTAGAAATTGGTCCAAGTGCGAAAGGTATCGAACCTAGTCAATCTGCGCAGTCTGACTAGGGTAGACACTTTGCGCACTACCCAGATGTTCCTTTTCCGCATTACGGGTCACATATAAAAATGCAGTAGAATGTTATATAATGTGGTTATTGATTGCTCATACTAGAAAGATCTTAAAATATTCACATTGAAGCTTACAGCACCATATTATAAGCTCACAGCACAAAGTTATCCTTAAAAAGATTGTGAGAAAAACATTTGAAGGTGGAAGAGGACAATAGTGTTTTTTTTTTTGAGAAAATTGAATAATGTTGGTGTATATATTATCTCTGAGTTAATGCGATCTCAGCGACGTATATTTTTTGCTTTTTAAATTTAGAAATTACGTTACCATGACGTAAAATTCACGAATTGGCGCGCTTTCTACAAACGACCATATTTTCGTTTAAATGCGCAGTGCGATTTAATACAATACGTTTTCATTCAGCGATTTACACTAAAATAAAGCTTAATGATTGGTCTTACCCCAATTCTACATAAAAATCTTTGTATCGTAATATATAGACATTTGAGTTAGTTGACATCAAAATTCACATTTTTTATTATTCCAAAAATCTCGCTTTCAACAGAATTTTTAAAAAATTCGCTCAATGAAAATTGTTCAAATTGTTGATATTATTTTCTCAAAGTCTAGTTTGGTGAACAGGGGAAGTTTTAAAAAAAATACACCGTACAGACTTTTTTATAGGATGGATATTTTGGCATTAAAACTATGACATCGGCCTTCAAAAACACCTATAATTTGTTAATCTTTATTTTTATCAATTTGCGATCTATTAGTAGAAAAGATCAAAATTTCCAGACGTGTTCTGCATTCTTTGAGGAAAGGGCGATCAAAATCCATTCCAATACACAAAGAATCTTGCGGTACACATGAATTTAACTAACACAGTAATAATTACGTCGTCGTCGCTATAAATGAACATTGATTTATGTAAGCTTATATCGCAAGCTCAACGATATGACGTTACCATTAATTAGCACGTTCAAAAACTATTTGTGGGTGCAGTGATATCATTCCAAATAGAATTGGAAGATCCCAATGCATGTTTATAAAAAGAATGAAGAATCTTTTTGAATTTAATGTTTTCTATATACAGAAATCTGTTAAATACTTTTAGTGATGTCTGTCAAAAGAATTAAGCTAATTTTTCCTCCTACTGATATTGTCTTTTCCAAATCACAACGTTAGGGTAATAAAGTTTGACCCCCTATTGCAGAAATTCCCTACGGTGAAACGTCACAAGATGCAAGCATATAAAACGGAAAGAGAAAAAAGAAATATCAAATTTCAGACAGATTTCATCTAGCCAATTTTTGGGAAAAAAAATAGTTAAATGCTATTTTTTATGCCCTTTATATTTGAAAATTTAACTTTTATTCAATCACATGTTTATTTCGTTGACACCAAGCATTTCCTGATTACATGCCAATGATTTCAATTTATTCAGAGTCATTTTTGTTTTTTCCATAGAATTTAATTGTCTTAAATACGCACGTGGTAAGCGTTTAAGCAGGTGTAAGGTCATTTTTGAAAAACATGCGAAATCATCATTTTAACGAAGTCATGGTAACGTTTGCTCTGAATTAAACATAAAAAATAAATACTGTTGGAATCGCGCTAGGACAAACTTTCTTTAGATACCAATTTTTATGCACTTATAAAAATAGCTATTGTCCTGTTCCATCTTGAAAATGATGAATAGTGTTTCAAATTCATCAAAAAATGTTTGATAACACCAATGCCCCCGCAAATGCCATTTTTCAGAAACTGTAGTTTGATACAATCCGTAATCTACAACAAAACGAAACCCAAATCGGTACTCAACAGCAAAACAAGATACAATGTAAATGTTCGGATTTTCCTAAATTTTTGACATTGAAAAAGTATTTGACCTTGACTGATGACCTTGACATTGGTACCAACAAGAAGTTCTTACACGTGTGTAATATGAAGGTTCTGTCACTGATTATTCAAAGGTTTCGGATAATGTTAAATGTTTTGGGGGGATAGATAAACAGAACAAGAGCACCGTCTACGGGTGTCTACGCTCGGGTGTTGAGTGCTTGATGATGGAAAAAAATCTTAGTCGAAAAAAGGCCATTAGATCTATTAACAACAGCAAAAACGAGTGGTTTTTTTCGGTTTATTATTCAACTGGAAGGGCGTGTCTTAGCCATAAAGTAATTTGGTGACTTCCTTTTCATTTTTGGGTTTTTTCAAAAGTTAGTTGACAATTAACGTAAACGCGTGCAAATAACTGTATCCTTAAATCAAAAATCAAATGGGATTTAAACGATTAGAGAAAGTGAACACATTTCATGGTTTGGTTACAGAAGCCTCGTAGCTTCAACTTGAACAAGCTGAAGTTACGAGGGTTCTGTCATCAACCTTCGATTTAAGATCTCAAGTTATTTATTTCGGCTATCTATAGAAGTAAGTGATTTTATTAAAAAGCTGATTTTCCTTTAACTTAAAGCCCCATTCTGTGTTAAGATTCTGTGTTTGGATATTTTTGTCTTGATTTAGTCTAATGAAAAATGGGTTACATTAAAATACAAATCATACGACAAACAGCGTTTTCTTCGCGAAACGCATAATCTGCCGTATAAAGTAAAATATGTAAATAAGATTTTGGTCACGTGGAATACGCAAGAGCGGTAAAGGAGCGGTATTCAAATTCGAGTCATAAATATTCCTCAAGTTAGGTCTATATTAAGATCATCGTATCATAATTATTTGCATTACCGAGTATTGGAATGATAAATTCCAGATTATCTTTGAGAAAAACAGTCAAGTTTTTGTGTACATAGTCGTTTAAGATAATTGTCTTGCGTTTCAGAAATGTTCACGAACACAGACGGGGTCTTTAAGTGCAAGGACCCGTTACTTTGGCTCCGCCTTGCCAGGACAATAATCATGGACTATACCAAGAAAAACTGGAATTCTTCAGTACTCACCTCGTAGAGTTATCTGCCGGTGTTGAACAGTTATTGCTGCACGTGTCACAGGTATTGAGGTACGGGGAATAACCATCTTTACACGAGGTGCACGTGCATCCGGCTGGATCGGAGCTCTCGCACGTATCTGGAAGTTAGATAAAAATATTTATGATTTCTCATGCGAATGAGGTCCACCTGGGAACTTCGCGAAATTAATATTTCGAAATGAGATTCGTTCTTACAGACCCTCCGTTCAATATGTTAAAGCGCTCGTCGCCAGCAGTAATAATAGCACGCAGTCTATTTTGAACGCACCACAAGCGCTTCCCAAAATAGACCGGTTGATAGGCAACAAAATGACTCGATTAAAAACCCATCCTCTCAATACCACAAGAATTTTTTTTTAGCAAACTGTTTTTTAAAAAACCGAGGTATTGCTATATAGCCTTGGTGACGTCGTCGTGCGAAAACTTTGACATTTTGTGATATCTTTGGTTCTACCAATGGCATTCACTTAAAACTTTGCACAGATGTTCACCATCAAAAGAGCAACCAATATTATCAAGGGATATGAATCCAGATGCATTTTGTGCAAATTATGCCCCTTTTTTCGTTTCAGATTTTTTCCGCCATCAAGCACTCAACAGGCGAGCGTAGGCACCTGTAGACGATTCCCTTGTTAGATTCATATACTGGCTTCAATAAAAAAGCGCCTCAGTCAAATTAAAAGTGCAACTGTTTTTGAGTCGATATTTGAAGAGAAGATATGCAGGTTCAAAAATTGGTACCCCTTATAACGAAGTAACCACATTGACTAGAGATCAAAGCATCAAATCCAGTCTTTGTTTATTAATATTGCACATAAGGTCTACGAGAGCACCATTGCACTCCTCTTAACGAACAACAGCTATAGTAAAGATAGACTGGTTCTACTGTCGACTCATGTATGAAGCCGACAGGTATAGACCGAAATCTTCGTCCATAGTCTAGAGACCTATCCCTTCAAATTTTCTAGTCTATAGAAATGAAAACGAGGCTCCTGTCCGTTACAAAGTTAAAGCGATAATGGCGTTTATTCATTAATATATGTATGAAAAGATTACATACCGACGAAAAAACTTTTTGGTGATATAGATTATCTATGAATGTATACTTTCTTTACGGACATAACCTAAAAAAACAAACTTACGCGCAAGGCAAAATGGCGCCCCCTCCCACAGGTAGCCAGCACGGGTGTGGATAGTGTTATTTTACCAAAAATTTACGACAAAAAATTATCATACTATTTTTTTTATCACAATGTATAATATAGACAAGGTCCCGAACTACCCTCTTTTATGCAGAAAATCTGGTCGGCCGAGATCGCGCAACTTCACTTTACACCTATTAACCCAGGTTAAATATGATGCTCTACTTAAATTGCTGATTGCATTCTATAGAAAATATTTTTTCCTGTCACTCACGATCTAATTCTTTTCGGAAATGCCAACAATTCAGTTCATATTTACTTTTTGATTTGGAATCTGGAAGAAAACATTTCTGCAACGGCCATTTTTGTTTATAAGCTTTTGACCAATCAGATAACCTGCTACAATTAAACTGTAGAATCAGGCTATCTGATTGGTCTAAAGCTTATAAACAAAAATGGCCGATGCAGAAATGTTTTTTTCCAGGTATCAAATTGAAAAGTGAATACCTATTGAATTGTTGGCATTTCTGCAAAGAATTAGGTGGTAAGTGACAGGAAAAGATGTTATCTTTCGAATGCAATATGTAATTTATGTAGAGCACCGTATTTAACATTGATTTATAGGTGTAAATTAGACTTGCGTGATCTCGGTCGACCAGATTTTCTGCACGACAGTGGGTAGTTCGGGACCTTGTCTATATTATGTATTGTGATAAAAAAAAATAATATTATGATTTTTTGTGGTTAATATTTGGTAATATTACACTATCCTGACCCGTGTTGGCTACCTGTGCCCCCTCCTGACTTGTTGTTTACAAAGAAATCACTAGCCAATCAGAAGTGCTAGGTGCGCGTACGTCATCAAATATTGAAAAGCCAATGCCGTGTGACAGTATTTTGGTGACTACCTGTCGGCTTTTATGATAGTCGACAGTGAGACCAGTCTATAGTAAAGACGTCTTCATAAACGCCATCCAAAGGTACACCGCTCGCGTTCTCTTTGATCAATACACCGGAAAATAAGTAGTATTGACACAATTTTACTATAAAATCAAAGTACTGAAAGTACTGATAAGTTGGAATGCGTTCAAGAGACGGTGATCTCAAACCACAAACGAAGCGTCTTTTTACGGGCGTATATAAATCAATGTGCATGTATTTCAACGAGATACGCTTAAACTCCTGAATCGCTATACAGGGCTGAATTTGATGAAAGAACGTGATAAAAAGGAGGAAAATCATTATGATACGGACCATACAGTCGACTAATGCACGCACAGGAGGACACTTATACACTCAAAACAATTTCTATGTTATTTTTCAAATGACTTTTGCACAATTTGAGTTATGAATTACATTTTTTAATAAGAATTTTCGCAAAGTGGACCTCAACAAGCGATTTGTCCTTGATGGAAAGCTATTTTCGCAGGGAAGTCTTTTACTTCATGAGTTGGAATCTCAAGAAAATCTTTGGCCGAAGTTCAATTGTGACTTCGATCTCAGTGACTCTAAAATTGGGCACTTTCTTGGGTCATTGACAACATTTGTGTCAAGTTTTATGATTTGGGTCAATTGGTTGTTCAGTTAGAGTGGAGACTGTTAACCAGTTAAAGCTTACTTATGGCCTTGAAATTTATGACCTCGAAACAATAGGACATTTCTTTGGGTCATGGGCAACATTTGTGTAAAGTTTCGTTATTGCAGGTCAATTACTTCTCCGTTTAGCTAGCGGAAAACAAATGGTTAATGGACAGACAGAAATGATGAAATCAATTATGCTCCTCTACTTCTGAGTTGGGGGTATGCTGGTGCTCTTAAACGTCTTCAAGAATGTGAAAAAAAGTCGAACTAGTAGGTTTGTTTCAAATGGCAAATTATCTTGGCGATAGGATGCAATTTGGTAAAGATATTCGTAATTCCATTAAAGATGTGGTGGCCAGAATTTTATTGGATGATTATTGGGTTTTGACAATGAATTATGTATGTAGATAATTGCAATATGAAGGAAAACAAACTACAATATGTTGCAAAAAATATTTATTACTTTAAAAGTGTATCATCACTTTAACAAAAACTTAATATTATTATTCCGTTACTGTAGACAGAAATGTACAATATAACAATTTGTCAAAAGTTTTTTCAACAAGAAATGCTGAGTAATCCAGCACTTTTTTAAGCCACCAAAAACACATCTTCCACGTGTTTTATAACAGGATTTAACCCTAAGGGAGTCTAGCAAAGCCAAAATTATTATTTTCTAGACAGGACTTCTTTTTGCAATACAGTGGTGCAATGGTGCCTTTGATTTTATGAGAATATTTTAAAATACAAATGAAAAGCAGATTTTTCTTTTTTGATGTTTCAGTAAAAATGTTGTTCAAGTTTTTGCAGGTACAAGTTTTTTCACCCATTTCATGTCATTTAAAAATAATATAAAAAAAAACCCACATATTAATGGCTCAGTGCGAAACAGGTGTAATTTCTTATATGGCTATAGGAAGTTACAACTGTTTTACACTTGTCCATCAATATTATTATTGGCAAGAATTGTCGAAAAGAAGTTGTTGTTTGTTATAAAGAAGCACTTTCTTCTTGTCCAGACTTTCATCTTAGTAATTAAGTATCCCTAGTTTAGCTAACCATTTTGAAATTAAGTTGTTTGTAGAGCAAAGAAAATCATATTTTTCTTCTTAAAATTTAATAAGTAAAGCGGCTTTAGCAGGTGATAAGCTTCACAGGCCTTGGATTTGGTTGATATCCATGTTTTAGGTTCTGAGAAAATGATTTTAGAGAGTGTCCACTATACAACATACAGAAAAATGACCTCCGCCTATAAAAGACATATTTTTCATCTTATCACAAAATTCAGTTTTTTTGTAATCTGATAAAGGGTCACCAAAGGATAACTAATGCGATATATGGTCGATGTCCATCTTTAATGTTTTCGAGAAAATGATTAAGTTCCCACTACGTAACATAAGAGATATTGCCTGTGCCTATAAAAGACATATATTTCATCTAATTACAATATTTGTTGTAGTCTGATAAAGGATTACCCAAAGATCCCAAGAAAATATAGTATATAATATACGAAACCAAGAAAATAAACTTAAGGACAAAAGTTCTGTCCAGTTTTGTCTTATACAATGAAGCTTTAAATTGAAAGTTAATGTCTCGAAATTATTGCTTAGTAGTATCGACCATATTTTCAAATCATAGGGACTGTTTTCAACGGCATTGGATCACAACTGACGTTGATTGAGTCCCAACGACGTTGATGATATTTTTATTTTTTCACGCAGCAAACGACATAGCATTGTTAAATTTTGCACGAGAGCCATTCGTTATTTTTAATCTAATAGGAAAACACTTAAAAATTGGAAGAAAATTGGTTTGTTCTGAGAGACGCTATTTTCATTTTAGGGTGCGTCATACTATTTCGCAGGTTTGTCATAAAGACGTCTACTGCCATTTTTTGATTAACGAAACACGCGTTTAATTAATTTGGCATTGTTTGTGAAGAGTGATATCTTTTATCAGAAATTTAGTGTTTAAAAGGCCGCGTATTCAACGACGTTAGTCAGAACAATTGAAACGACGTTATGTTAACCCCTTTCATTTTTTTAGGAAAATCTATGCGCGATATCATCAAGATATTGTGTACAAGCATGCACAATTTCTCTTCATTAAATTCTGCCTTCGCTTGGATTAGGCCAAGTCGTAATTAGACAGTCTAACGCGTTTGTTATAACGTCGTTTTAGTCTTAGACCGTAGTTCAAAGATTTACAAAACCAACCTAGATTGAAATGTTTAACTGTCTACTTTAAATAATGCTTCATTCATTCATGTTCTATTTCTCATAATTTTTTTTTGCCGTATTTGCATATTCGCGAAACCGGACAAGACTTTTGTCAATGAGTATATATTAGTGCTCACTTAAAATCAATGCACACGCACATTAATATGATTACCATGCGCGAATCGAGGAGAAAAGAACATAATTGGTCGATAGTATTGTAGGTATTCCGGTGGGAGTAGAACAAACTGGACCTGAAGGCAAAACACGTGGGGTTGGTAAACTCGTTCAGATATTTGAAAAAAAGGCTGTAGTTATTATGGATCTACAATGACCTGGCACTCATTAAATTTTCCTTTTGACCCCTATTGATAGTCGGATAATTTGTTTTTTAATATAGACTTAAACTCACGAAGTTTAGATCCAATAAAATGTATCATACCCCATCACTCATACGAAAATTTAGCTCATGTTCAATGGCTGTTGTCCCAAACCCCAGCAAAACGAAAGTTTATGCTGCGGATATACTCATGCACTGACGGAAGGTAATGAGTGCCGGATCATTTTAGATAAATAATAACTTGTGATTATCTTCAATGATATATAAAGGATTGCGCACGTGCGTATTTTTGCACAAGTGAATTAATGTCTAAGCAATCATGTTTTTTTTTTTTTAAAGAAAATGGACAAAGCAGAAAGAGAAGATAAATGTTTGCCTACCTCCACCGATCCTTGCTGCGTCCACAATCAAGTGAAATTATAGCACTATTTGGAATTGGTTTTCCATTTTTTTTTTTTAACAGAACAGAAGAGAAGATCATATCTTTTATATTCATCCAAGTACAATGGGGTACAATATGGACAATATACATAAAAAAAGTTATTTGTAATAATTTAAGTACTTCCGGAAAAACAAAATGATGAATGATTGGATTGAGGAAATTTTAGACTCATCCGAGGGATAGGATGGCCTTTATTCAGTTGTAGCTACTATGTCAAGTCCTTTGAAGAATTATATTTTGTTATCAGTGATAAGCTAGCGGACAAAAAAATTGTCGTGTGGGACTTAAAACATCGCAGCTACATGTTATTTAAGCTATAGTTACGACGTTTCGGTCTCCATTCAATGTTATAAATTGACATTAGATCTATTGTGTTGGGATACTTGTTTTTTTTTATTTGTTTGAGTACAAAATACCAACGATATGCATATATATTTACAGAAAATCGTGCCGAGATGGCTATATCCCCTGTTTTTGCCGTTTTTGTTCGAAACGAAAAAAACCAAGGAATGAGATTTGGGGAAGATGATACTAAAAAAAAATACCCGTAACCGAAACAAAATATTTTTATTACACAAGAATGCTACAATTAAGTTTGAGATATAAACGAGAGGTGTAAATTGCCGGGACAGTTGAGAACATTAGTCGTCTGGTATTGGGGTAAATTTCACTTCATATATATAGGAACATTCCATTCGTTTGTAAATTTGACCTTTCGTAACTCATGAGCACAGATTTCATTCATTAAAGGGCAGACAAAATCGTGCTAGGTCATCACGTGTGAAATGGCCAATCAGAAAACGGCTTTTGTTTACAGATGCTTGAGTTCAACTCGTGTCATAGGAGAGTACACGAGGAAAAGATTTCACGGTGCATAAAGAAGTAATAAAAGAGAATATTTACTGGATCGGGGTTTTAATACAGATAAATAATCCGTAGATGTTGTGCGTTTCTAATTATGGTTTACGGAACAATAAGGTATAAAACATTTTAACCATTTTGTTGAAGTGTGTAATAAGGTCGTTCAGAAAGTGAAACTAGACCTCTAAAAGAAGGTATAACATAATTCTACGTAAAATAGGTTGTGACATTACCAAATAAGCTGACCACGTGATTGGCTTGTGCTATTGCCACATTCAGAGAAACAGATCGCGTCATTACCAAATAAGCAGATCACGTGATTGGCTAGTGCTTTTGTCAATAGCTGACATTATTGGGCTTGACTTATCACATGATTTCCAAATATAGTAATGCAAACATGTGATACTAGTAAAATCGTACGCAACTTTTAATAAATATCGTTTGAAACATAAATTAGCGTCTAAATAATATACATGAAGTGATAGTTGTGTAATTGTACAACACCATTACTTTTTGATGTAATTAACTGTATGTCTATATCAACTTGAGATATTCAAAAAAGGCCGAAGTGTATTCACATCCTGTTCACGTGACATGTGTTATCAAAAAACCCGAAATGAAATTATCTTGTGTTCATTTTGCGGTTTTGTTAAATCTAAGTTGGAATTGCTCCGCATTCCAACTTAAAAACTGTGCAGTTACAAGGACAAGTTCCTTGTAAAAGAATAGGCAATGGCTTAATTGTTATACCGGGACAACAGCGGACTTCAAGGCTTATGTGATCTGGTTAACTCGAGATCTCAGGGGCAATTTCACACAATATATATCGACTTACTGATAGTCATGAAGCCCCAATCAATGCTTTTGCTAAAGATCTAGTGATCACATACCGATTAAGTCATTGGTGTTGTGCGATGAAATTGCTTTGTCGCACAGACGACTCACGAGGTCCACGTTGACCAAGTCTACCATATATTATATCCCGTTAACGTGTACATGATGCAAAAACTTGTCAAACCTGACCCAATTTAAGGCTTAATCCTTGTGATGCTGAACAGGGAATATTCCTGATCTGACAGGAGCTATAGACCCACATCAGCCTGCACATATGTGCAGTCTGATGTTAGTCTACACCACCTGTTTCTCAATTTCAATTCAGAATTTTCAATAGTTTTACTTTTTCAAATAAAAATTGGTCTACAGTTGGTACTTTTAGTGCTTTTTGCCCTTTGATTTTGAGGAAATTTTTAGCCAATATTTATTGAACATTTCAGGGGTCGTTTTTACGGGTCTGATCCCATTTCAATAGCTCGAAGACGTGGTGGCAATAATCGTAATTTTGCCATTGCAACAAAACAAGTCAAAATAGCCCAAAGCTTCTTGCGCGAATAACTGGCATGTCAAATACTAAAGACTCATTTTGCAAAAATGTGTAGAAGGCGCACATGTTGCTCGAAAATTTAGAGACCACTACTTATGTTAGACATAAACAGTTCACGAAATCGAAATGTTTTCATTTTGATTCGTGTAAAGGGAGTATTATTAAAGCTAGCCTATATTTTTCACGAATGCCAAAGAAAAGAAATACAAAATTTTCGATGGTGCTTTTTTCTTGACGTCAGTAAATAATGATTCAGGATGTTTACAGTAGTATTTTTTGTGCATCGTTCGGGGCATTGAAGTCGAAAAATCAAGTTTCTTAGAATCTTACAATAAAGGGTGCAATTTATCTTTGAAATGAAGGCATCAACTTTGATCTAATAAAAAGCCAGTTGAATCACCTTACGTCGTCCTCATGATGTCAATTAGGGGCTGACCTCTTTTCATACCGCCATAATTATTATTTGCAAAATTTTCTAGAGATAATAAGTCGTTTTTTCACGAACAAAGTTTCATTTAGACATTGAAAGAACGCCCGGGTTATTCGTTTTAAATTTATGCGCATTCACAAAGAATAAACGGTCTGAAACGCTATCGATATCTCGATTTAACAATATCCACTGATTATTTAACTCTAATTAACCTAATCACACTCATGTATGAATCCGTTTTGCGTATTCATACAGTGTGATAAGGTTTTATCTTCATACCTCCATAAAATCAACAAAATACTCTATTAATCTCTTCATCTTATGATAAAAATTAAAACGACGAAAGGCTTCCTGAATACTTACCAAGACAAGACGCGCATCCAGTTGGACAACACCCTTTTTTCCCAGCTGTTAGGTCGTATCCATAAACACAGGTTGTACATATTTCTCCGGAAGAGTCTTTATTGCAAACGTCACAATGCTTTGAATATAACAAAAGAATAAGCTTTATCCTTCGAATCACGAAGTTGAACTTTTAGAGGGTAAATTCACGTTTTTTAAGGGCGTTAACATTTGCAGGTACCAAAACAAATGATTTAACGCCCGAGTGCGACGCACGAGGCCATTAAAGCATTTTGAGGGTCTCAAAACATTAACGCTCGAAAAAATGTGAAATGACGCTATGATTGCATAAAAATAAATTCTACAGTATTTATTCAAAACATTCATTAGAACGCTTTAAAACTAGCTCCAAACTAAGTAATATGCCAGAAAATTGTGGTATGCATTGCATCGCCAGTTTTGTTCATACTGACGTTGCTTAGTAAATTTATAAGTAAAAAAAGGCCGGGCGTTAACGGTACTTGAATTTTCTTTTTAATCCATGTTTTCTCCAGGTAACGCTCGGATTTTGTCCGTATGCCTTTAACTACCCAAAAACGTAAAATTTATGCAATAAAGTGTATTAAACATCAGTTTATGATTAGGTTATGACAGATGAAAACTGTATGCAAAACCTCGGATTGACGCCCCTGTGCTTAATGGTCGTAAGTGTACACAAGAGGACCAGAATGGCCCTAAATCGCTCACCTGAAAAAATATAAGATGAATGAGAAGAAACGTGAAATCATAATTTCATGACTACGTTTTAAAAAGAGTCATCTACAGAACGTTGAGGCCAAGTTTGGTTAAAATGGGCCCTCTGGTCTTTTAAAGATTGTGTTTAAATATTTCTGCCAAAGTTGGTTTGCGGCAGTGGTTAGAGAAGAAAGATGTTCAATGACTTTGGGTAAAAAAAACAGTCCTGCCATATCCATAATTGGGTTGAATCAAAGTTTCACAAACAAATTTAAAAAGGGTTACCCATGGAACATCTCAAACACATTTGGTTAAAATCCTCTTATTGATTACTTAGGAGATTTTTAAAAATTTCAGGGTAAAAAACTGCCCCATCCTGGCAAGCCCAGATGTGGGGACCAATCAAAATTTCACCGACAAGATTTAGGAAGGGTCATCCAAATAACATTCCTTCATTTAAGGTTGGTTAAAACTGCCCATTGGTCATTAAAAAGAAAGGGTTTTATGTTTTCGGGTTCAAAAACTACCAAGCCTTACCACGCCCATATTTTGGGGCGAATCAAAATTCCTAGAACAACGAAGAGGGGCCTTACAAGGAACCGTCCTACCAAATTTGGTAATAATCCCACATTGTTTAATGAGAAGAAGACCTTTAAAGTTTTACTGGTCCTGCAAAGCCCTGCCACGCCCCTAATTGGAGGTCAATCAAAATTTTACGATCAATTTTTCAAAAGGGTCGCCCAAGGAGCTTTTCTGCCAAATTTGGTTCAAATTCGCATATTTGTTACTGAAAAGATGTTTAAAGTTTTTGGGGGTCAAAACCCGCCCCTGCCACGGCCCTTATTTAGAGGGTCAATCACAATTTCAGGATCTAGTTTTGATAAGGGTCACACAAGGAACTTTCCTGTCCAGTTTTGTTGAAATACATTAGTCATTGAGGAGAGGTTGTTTAAAGAATTATTGACGTCTTTCGACGGACGACGCACGACGGACAAAAGGTGATCACAAAAGCTCATCTTGAGTATGTTATGCTCAGGTGAGCTAAAATATTTATGCTTTAACGACCTTTAAACACATGCATTTTGCCGACGGCTGTTAGTAATCAGAGGATATAGGGCCAACTTATTTCTGGTCCTCTTTCGGGTCGGTTGTAGACTGGTCTCACTGTCGAATATCAGGATAGCCTTTTCTAGGCTATTCTGATAGTCGATATGTGGACAAGTCTAGAGCTGGCAGCCCGCTTTCTGAGAGATACTCTGATTATGCGGGCAACAGTACCCGCCCAGGGTCAGAAATAAGTTGGCCCATTGAATGATATGCCTATGGAGTTGACGAATTATGTACGTATGAAGAAGAATTTCAATCGTGCTTACCTTTATAACGACATGACAAGGTAGACATTCCGGACCAGCGAACAAATCGGTCTTACAGTTCCCCAGAGTACAGTTCCCAATTGTCGTGTTACATGACGGTGTTGCCTGATCAGAACATCCTATACTGCAGCAGCCATCATGGTTCGGAGTTGGGGCGTAGTTTTCTTCACAATCCGCGCAGTAGGTTGGAGTCAGGCATGTTTTACATTTCCGGATGTCGGGACTGCAGTTGTTGTTGGCTAGAAATATAGTAAAGACATGAGTAAATGTGAGAGTGTTTGTACATAAATAGTTAATTGCATCGTGAAATTGGCACTCGCTCAGATCAAAACCATTTAAATCACTCACTCAGTGTTCCATTCGTTCATTCCAAACACTCACTTAAATCGATCAAAAACGATCTGAAATCATTAGAAAACATTTCGAAGTTGTTCAATACGACCAACATTTATTTCATATCGATCAAATTATTCTACGATTGTACATGTATTGGCTTGTGTGGATTTTAAAATGTCCGATTGGTCTACGAAGACACACAAACAGGAAAGTACTTATAGGGGGCGCATATTAACTTGAACCTGACCTTTATGCAGAATAAATAATAAGGCTCATGAATACAATTCCGAAGTAAATTCGGCACGTGACGATCAAGCATGTACATTCCGTAATACTGTATAAATTAGAGGTATGCGTGGACTATTTTATATACCGGTTTACAGGGCACCTAGTCATAGAGCAGACGATTCAATTTCAAAAACATTTTTTCCTGCTCGTGGGCTACTGTGATGGGAGATTTCATTTCATTTTCAGTCAAAAACATAGATTGCATTTAAGGAAAAATGAAAATCTGTATCTTTTCACCTGCATCTAATGATAATTAAATAGAAGACTCAATTCATGAATTGATTCACAAGTTCATGAGGTTGACCAAACATCGCTGTTACAATGAAAATCATGGGCGATAACGGATTAACAGAGCAAACACGTGTCTCCAATTTATGATTGAATTCCGAAGGTAAGTCGTGTTTTGCCGAAGGGAAACGATCGATATTTAATTTATTAAAATCACAAAGGCCAGGTTTAGGTCAATATGCGTCCACTATATATGTTATTAAAAGGGAGTAACAAATAGCGAAATTGGATTACATCCCTTTAATTCAACTCAAAACTCACTCACCACACTCATTCAAAAATCACTCCACAATCATTCACCTTGTCAATTTCACGATTTTGTAAACTGTACATGGCAGTTTAAAGCTACGAAAAAGGTAACGACACTGTATGGGTCCACGACGAAGATTCTCGCAAGAGTTTTCGATGTCTTTGATATGGTTAGAAATATGGTAAAATTAATGCTCGTTCTACTAAAGACAATTCTATGTCGTTTCCTTAGTGCTCCAGTAAATGCGATCATGCTTCTCATTTTTACCTTTCAAAATGCGTCGAAAATATTCACAAATGCTCTAAGCTGGAATTCAAATAGCTCCAAAACTGATGGTTCTTTGGACTAGTGTAGATTCGGAAGTGTTTAATAGTCCTCGCAGACGTACATATATTTAGTAACATCGTGCAATTGACATTTACTTCAATCAAAACCATTTTAAATCGCTCCATTCATTCATTCCAAAAATTCACTCAAACCATTCAAAAACCTCCAACATTATTTAAAAAGATAAGATCAACAACTGCATTCAAAATTAAGAAAGCTAGAAAAACTTCGATTTTTCTGACATATTTCAACATGTAAGCGTCTGATTGGTTCTTGAAGAAATAGGAAACTATTTATAGAACTTGTATGCAAATTGTTTTAAAGGAGGGGGGTAATAAATAATCCTGAATAAAATAAGCTATATTGGACAACCTCCCTTTTATTTCGCTCAAAAATCACTCATTGTACTCATTCAATTTCATTCCAAAGCTATTCCAAAATCATTCAACGTGTCAATTTCACGTTGTTATTAATTGTATCTTTTAATAGCATAAGGTAAATTCTATCAACAGAATTTTTTAAAATATCGTCAGTTTCAACGAAATCAAACGAAAATAGTTTTATTCTAGTACATCCCTTTGATAAAACCCCGATTAACCAAACATAGTTTCTACAACCTAATATGGATGTTTAATGTTTTAGTTCTGAGTAAATATGTACTATTTCAAAAACAGGGAATTGCTTTTATGTAAAAAACGGATGAGAAACTGGACTAAACTGGTCCACTTTTGATTAGTTTGTTTTAATTAGTTTTTTTTCGCTTTCTTTTATATCATGTCGGCTGGAAACCTAACAATGGATTCCTGGTATTGCTCACCACCAATACCACCATTACATCCTTTCCTAGCCTTCAGCTGCTTTTCCACATAGGTTTACGATTATCAACCCATTGATTGGAGAAAAATAGTCTGAAAGGATGAATGCCGCCGGTAGGAATCGAACCCGGGATCTTTTGAATGATAGTCCGACGTGCTACATGTACCACTGCGCACTGAAGAAGGCTCTAAACTGGTTCAAAGGGGCAAAACACCATTTTGAAATATACATTTGCATTATCAAAATTCCAGAGAAATTATCCCTTTTGTTGAATAATAATCGTAATTACATGTTACGGTTTTGAGAAATACATTTTTTTAACTTTCAATGCAATATACAGCTTAACTCGCTATACTTCTTATAATGGGTCAAGGGCTGGGTCCCATGTTGGGGACAATATCTATAGCCTTTCAATTGCAAAAATCGGGAAAAGTTGCCGAACTTAGAATTAATTGGTTCCATTACTCCATAACATACGATTGCATAATTTTCACGCCCTGACAGATCTATTTAAATACTGGTTTGGCAGGTTTTTATAATTAGTTATTTTTTTAATAATAGACAACTATTATGTGCAGGTTTAAATTACTCAGTGTGTAATTGTATCTTTTTGACGGATTGTTTTAGTCTATGAAATTCGATGCTTCAATAGTTCATGCTATGAACGCAACTCTATTCAATTATGAAATAAAGCAAAGCTTACCATTGAAAATGAATGTTAAAAGAACCACCAGGGTGGTAGGGGAGTCAACGAAATTTAAATAATTGTAGCCCGTCAGGGGAGAATCGACCAACTGGGTAGGCTACAATTAAAATATTCATTCAAATCTTTATTTCCTCCAAAAGATTTGAATGCATGTTTTAATTGTAGCCTACCATTTAAAACACTCGCTAAAATGAACCAAAAACGCTCCAACAGGTGATCAAAATTTTATTCAAATTGACCAAATTATTCTACGATTTTATTTGTTGTTATTTGGATTCTAAAGTGTCCGATTGGTCCACGAAGACACACAAACAGAATATTACGTATATTCTATTAAAGGGGAGTAATAAATATCGCTAATTTGGTTCGTCTAGAACAAAATTAGCGATATTGGACTACCTCCCTTTAATTTCACTTAAAACTAGCTCCGCACACTCTTTCTACCTCATACCTAAAACATTCCAATATCGTTCATCTTTTCGTGTTTTTTTTTATGTTCTTAACTGTTTTGCGTGAAGTTTTGCCTCTTGTCGGACTGTGCGGTCTACACAGACTGACTGAAGTAGAAATTGTTGGCATTGAATAATTTTCTGAATATAGAATTATCGTTCTATCTTTCAATTAAAGACCTTTTGACATGTGACCCGTCACAAGAAAGGGGACCATCTGGAAACTCTGTAAAATAAATGTTTGGAGATAGGATTGGATCCAGCATAGGTCAACCAGATTGCGTATTGTGGAAATAATCAATTTAAACATATTTTATTTACCCTATGTGTGCAAAGTAACACGCATCTGTACAATACAAAAATACAATGAAACATACATATGACAAAATTGATAAGAACGAACGCCTTGAATTATAGAGTTCTTTTCCTTTTTTTATTAGTTTAATGGAAATAATAATATGAACGCCCGGACAAGTGTAACTACAAATTATGCCCCACAAAAATATTTGAAGTTTTGTAAATGGCTTTTGTTTTCTGCTCAACGATCCACAAAATTTGACACACAGGTTTGTTGATTTAGATTAGATACACTTATTATCAGTCTAACCCTTGGTTTATTGAAATCCGTGGTGTTAATTACAATTTTCTATTATTTTGCTGAAAGTACACATGCGTTGAATTTCGGGCTTCCTACGGGAAGACAATTACTTGTAAGTATTAAAAGTCTCGACTTCGGCACACAGCTAATGTATGAATTTCTGAATTAAATTCTCTCGCATTTAGGTGAAACGACAATCAACAGGGGTGGGGTAGGGTCAGGAGTTAGGGTGGGGGTCGGAGTGAGGTCGGGGGTGGGGATGGGGTTGGGAAATAAAAAACTCTATATCAATTACCCGGGGAATTCATGTAGATGTAGATGTAGAGGAACGCATTAAGGACAATGAATAATTGTCTTGTGACAATCAATTTCTTCATTTTCCACAATGTTTCCAAAACTTTTATTCGTGGGGGATCGACAACCGGGGATTTGATTTCATGAGAAAGGGAAATAAAAAAAATGCACTGAATGCCAATGCTGAATGTCAGGTAGATCAAATAGGAAATAAAATGCACTCTACCAAGCTTTAATGATGAACTCTTTGTCAAATGCATGTAATTGTGCTTACTCTGACAATATTTGTCCAGCACTTCAATGTAATGAAAAGATGTAACAAATTACTGGCTTCCTCGTCCGAGTTAACAACCAATGAACTTTTTTAAGTAATTTATGCAAGATGTCGATTTTATCTCTAGGTGACAATTTTGGGGTTTTCGGGTTAATGCACGAGGAAAAGCATTTCAAATGTTTGCCTCCATCAAGAGGCTTTTGTCATCTAGGAAACCCGAGTTGTTATTTTCATAAATTCG
Organism: Fragum whitleyi; assembly: GCA_948146395.1. Lineage (NCBI taxonomy): Eukaryota > Metazoa > Mollusca > Bivalvia > Cardiida > Cardiidae > Fragum > Fragum whitleyi. The sequence goes on from OX411560.1 coordinate 13,614,772, forward strand.
GGGAGCAGGGGCAAATAGGCTACGGTCGACATAATAGCGCACTTGGTAGCTAATCAGACTCCCAATTGTCAAGCTGGTTCGATCCCTATCGACGGCACATATCTTTTTCGCTATCGCAATTGTCAATCGTGGAATAACACCTTAGTGCTCGGAAAAGATGCAATGGTAGTGCAGGTTCGAGGAATCTATTGTTAGGCTTCCGATAAGTAATAAATCTGAAGTTGATCATAAATTCAGGATCATAAATTAGTTATCATTCGGAATATCGCTCGGAAAAATCCATAAACTAGCAAGTGTTGTAATTTGAGTAAAAGTAGTAATTTTTGGACAAAATGTATACTGAGTGAAAGGAAGTGTGCACTTTCGCTTTTTGTATTTTCCGTAAATTTCACGAAATTCGGAGAGGGGATTTATTTGATTTGAAACCAATGTCACACAGATCTTGTATGAACAAGGCTTAAAATCAGGCAGGTGTATACATACAGCTATACAAGAATTTACTTACAGTTAAAAAAACATAGTTTTTCATATTTGTTACAAAACATGTCCAATATAAATCTGAATAAATTAAATATTATTCGAAAATAAGCATCAACTTTTTAATATAATTTTCTTAAGTCCATTTTATAAGTTTTGTAAATTTTAAATATGAGAAAATTTAGAAGGATCGAGTAAAGACAAGCCCTGTCATGTGGTGATTTGTTATCTGCTTTCAATAACATGTGACTATCATGTGGCTGCAGCGAGTATAAACAGTTTTTTTTTCTGAAAATGGTATGTTTCTTATTTTTTGGCCTTTTGGTTTTTCTAACTAGACTAAATTAAGCAAATATCTACATAACAAGTTTCACCGAAAACATTTTTGACCACTCAAGCTCATGATAAATAAATATCTATGTTATGTGTGATTTAATTAATTAAAAAATAACGAAATGCAAAATATTACTATCTTAAAAAGCGATGTTGCAAATGTTCATGTACTATATGGTTAGCAGATTTTCCAGGCCATAAATATGAAACTACTATAGTATTTTTCAATCTGTAAGGGTAAATTTGTAACCTGTTTAAACAAGGAGAATTATACATAGTATTTGAGACCAGGAATCTGATTACCAAAAAAAGCTGTTTTACGAAGTAAATTTTTGTGCTCTTCTTCATCAATGAATTAATTCTGAAATAGGTCAAAAACATATGACTCTAACTTGCATAAAGAAAATTGTTGACAAAACTCAAACAAGATGAAAACCTATGAAATTAATTGATTAAATCAAGAAACATGAGTTTCATAAAAAAGGTCATGTTTTTAACATTTATGCACTATTAATCTATTTATGAAAGTTTGATTAAAATGCTTATGAAAAATTGTTATTAGGACGAAAACCCATACCACGAGGATATGTTTATTTGATCTGTTCTCCAGGAAAACCTGTCTAAATGACAACGAAAATAACAATATACTTAGACTTAATTTTTTAAAAATTGCAAAATTTATTGTTCGTAAAACAAGGAAGGTGTAGCAAATTCCAAAAAGAATAAGTTCCTTTACACCTGTTAATGTAACCATAATTCCCACAAATCGAACTTTAAATTCACTTAAATCAATTTAGTGGGAAACATTGCGAGAAAAGGAAAATTTCCATGTTTCAAACAATTTCTTTTTTTTACCCTTTTTTTCTTTAAAAATTTTGCAGTCTAGTTTCAATTTTATCCCGCATTGACTAAACTTTGAAAAATCTTTGAAATTTGATTCGTGTAAAATTTGATTGTTTATTGTACAGTTAACAAAGTCGCGAAATTGACAGGGTGAATGATATACGAATGATATTGGAATGATATTAAATGAGTGTGTGGAGCCATTTTTGAATAAATTCAAATGAAGGTAAAAATTGGACGAAGTTACCGATAATTTATTACCTCTCTCTAGTTAAATATGTGCACTTTTTTCGATTTTGTGTCTTCACGGACAAATCAGACGCTTATTTAAGACTTTTAAAACAAATCAACTACAGCCATTAAACTCATGCAATTGTTTGATCGATTTGATTGAAATGACGGCCATTTTGTACGATTCGAAACTATTTTACCGCTTTTGGAGCCATTTTGAGTGATATGATCGAGTGCTTGTAATCAACGATCGGAACGCTTAGCGAGTAAAATTGAATGGTTTTGATCGAGATGAGTGTCAATTTCACGATGTGACTAACTGTGTCTTGGTTAGACAACTGAAATTAAAAGGTTCGTCATTTAGGCAGATTTTCATGTAGAACGGATCATTTCATTATAGCAGACTTGTGAAAACGTGAGCTGTTTTGTTCCTCGCAATAGAGGTGTCTTGTTTTATAGGCCGTATGGAATTACAGTTTTTGTGACTTCAAAAATTGATTGAGTTCGATCTGACATCAAAACGCAGGTTGAAAATCGATAATCACTAGTCATCTGAACACGGGCTTGATACGCTTTATGGGGATAGCGCAGTTGATAGCGCGTCGGACTGCCAATCTAGAGGTCCTGGGTTCGATCCCCGACGGCGGCACTCATTCTTTCCGACTATTTGTCTCTCACCAATGAGTTGGTAATCGTAGACCTATGTCAGACAGAAGCTGGAGGCTAGGAAAGGATGTGATGGTTGTACTGGTGTGAAAAATACCAGGAATCCATTGTTAGGTGCTCCAGTCTCCGCGACATAAATGAAAATAATGTTGAATGCGGCGTAAAACCCCATTCATTCAATCAATCAAGGTTTTAAGGGGAATACAGGATTCAAGTCAGTATCATCGTGAAATTGACAAATACCACGACCAAAACCGTTCTAAATCGTTCGCCCAGCGCTTCATTCAACACTTTTAAAGCAAACACTTCAACGAATCAGAAACGCGAATCAAGACACTTCAAAATCGTTTAAATCGATAACTATGTAGTTGAAATCGATCAATCATCGCATGTTTTATTGGCTGGAGATGACTTTAAAGATCCTAATTGGTAAAAGAACACACACTAACTGAAATTACCGTAGATTGTTTATCTTTCAAAACTCACTCATCCCACTAGTTCAGTTCCATTCAAAATCTTTCCAATATAATTCATCTTGTTAATTCGGGGTCAATCAGACCGCGGCTAATATCCTTTCCGACACTTGTCTCCTACCAATCGGTTGATAATTATAATGTGGGCGCAAGAAAAGGATGTACTGGTATCGTACTGGTTCGAGAAATACTAGAAATCCGTGAAATATTGTAAAAACAAGCAATTAAACCAATTCAAATAACAAACTTAAATATAACTGAACTTGAAAAGCTTCGGAGTTGAGTCGGTGTCATTATAACAATTAGTTAACTTGTTACCTCCCTTTGAATATAATCCGACAAGTGGCCAATTTCTTCGAAACTAAATGTTTAATACTCATAAAAAGATGCTGGAATTTACTTTTCGAACTAATCAGAGTTTTCTTAAACAACCTATGAAATGGAGGGATATTTTGGCGAGGTTGTGGAACACATTTAGTGATTTTGAATCATTTTAAAATGGTTTAGATGATAATGTGGGATGCTAGAGTTCAGAGCATCGTGAAAAAGACAAGATGAATGATTTTGGAATGATTATGGAATGACTTTTTGGAGCGAGTTTTGAGTAAAATTCAATATCGTAATATCAGTTATCCAATATCGCTTATTCTGTTCAAAATGAACAAAATAAGCGGTATTATTGCCTCCCTTTTATAAGATATGCTTACAAGTTTAATGAATAGCTTTCTAGTATGTTTGCACTAGTATGTTTTAACATATTTAAATTATCTCAGTAAAAACGATTTAAGCGTTGGATGTTGTTGTTGATCTTTTCATTTTGAGTGATTTTGGAGCGATTGTGAATGGTTTGAATGAGTGTTTGGAATGAATGAATGAATGGATCGCTAAGTGAGAGATTTAGAATGGTTTTGACTGGAATGAGTGTTAATTTCACGATATTACTAACTTTACATGCATGAAAGCAGGTCACTGTTCGAGTAAAGTACAATGGTTTAAAGTTAATTGAGTGTCAGTTCAATAATCTCTGTAATTATATAAATGTAAAAAAGGGGAAGATTCTTGAATCTTGTCCTTGTTAAGACGTCCCGTTTTACCCCAACTGAAGTCGATAGCTTTAATAATTGATCAGATTCGACTAACGCGTCGTAAAAAGGCAATTTGATGGGGCTAATACGGCTCATTTTACCCTGCTTTTCTCTTACAGTTGGTTCATTTTAAACCCTTGTCGAGCAAAAACTAGACTTTGATTGTTTTAGTTTATACTAATTTATTTTAGTTCGATTGCGACGAAAGCTTAAGCTTATAGAATCGCTTTCGAACGCTCAATCCTGATGTTTTCACGTCCCCGAGAGAGAGGCAGTGGTTTAAACCCACTGCTACCCATTTTTATAGCTGGTTGAACTGGGGCTGGCTATTAAGTGTTTTGCCCATAAACACACCCCGGCGACAATGGGGCTCGAACCACGGACCTCCCGGTCACGGGTCGTGTGCATTTATCACCGAGGCAGTGTTTGATTGTTTTGACAAGAGGTAAAGACAAGGATCAGTCTGATCGTAGTCTAAGCAACCTTTTTTTTGTCCCTTTTAGGCCAGATTTGTCTAAATATTTTATCTTCGAATGAAATAGCGAACTAAGAATTCTTCATGCGAAATTCTCTCTCGTTTAGCTCAAGCTCAGAACACTGAAAAAGTTCTGAATTTAGCCTTTAAATTCTAATCAATGGGCGAACAGAAACTCGTGACTACAGCTTTATTCAAGTTGTAGTTACGACATTTTGGTTTTTGGTAGCCCATCGGCGCAATCATCAAAAGCTCTGTTCTAGGTACATGAGAAGGGGATTTGTCACGTTTTAAAAGAAGGTAATTTGATGATAATGATAATCAAGTGTATTTAAAAAATGTCAGACTGAACAAAATGTTTTTGTTCAATTCGAGTTATTATCCTTTAAATCAATAATTACTCACACATTACAACAAAAAAAAACTTGGTGTATGATTGACGTTTTTACCCCTATTCCTGTCAAAAACAATTGTAAAGATGGTGGCGGTTGAAAACTCTATCCCTTTTTTAAGTGTACTGGTTAATTGGTAATTACGCAGTTTACGCAAGTGCGTAAAAGAAATAATCCTCTGTTGAAAAAACGTTGATGAATGATCATTACATCGAAACTACAGCTTATTCAAGCTGTAGTTACGATGTTTTGATAATTCACCGACGCTTAAATCCTTAAAAGAGAGCGGACGGACGGCATTCATCTTTTGTTACAGTCCTCCTATATCGCCTTTATCCTATACATGTATATTCTTTAGTTGTCGCCTTCTGAGTGCGTATAGATTTCAAAGTCCTAGATACGCCTATGTTGGTCAGTTTAATTGAACCAAGCCTGACTTTGGCTATTTGTAAAACTCATTTGTAAAAAATGTAAGAAATTAAGTATTTTCTGTTGGCTTGGTATAACGTAATAGGAAATGATAATATTGAAAAGAAGAAAAATGATTGATGAATCAGTAAATGATAAGGTAAAGGTCATATAGATGCCTTCAAAAAGTCCATAAACACATTACCATTTTCTTTTGCGTTTGAGTAAAGTTACAGTAAGGCGCGACCACGAAATTGGGGAAAAAAAGATTTTTGAATGAAATTGAATGAGTTAGGTGAGCGAGTTTTAAATGTTGTAAATGGGAAATAGAATAATATCGTTAATCTATTTCATGATAAACGAAATTGTTGATATTTTTTCAATACTTCTCTTTAATACCATCTGTCTCTTGTTCTATGCATATATATTTTTATAACAAACAAATCAGATCTTTTTCGTCAAGAAATCTAATCGACATTTCCTATATATTGAATGATTGGAGATAATGTTTTTAATGCATCATAAATTAGAGCTCAGAGGGATTGATTTTGGATAATTTTGATCGGGATGACTTTCATTTACATGATGTCCTGAAACATTTATATAGGCAACGGTAAGAATTTACATAAGTCTTACATAAACAGAGAAGAATTTTCCATTCATTGAATTTCAAAATTTGATTGACAGCCGGGTTATTTTGTCAACTCACCCACTTGACTGTGTTCCAAGTACAGATCTTACATAAAGTTAGATTTCACGTGACTCCACGGTCATGCGTAGATATAGCTATCTAGTCATTGACTGCCACGCCCTGTTGAGTGCGTTCATAAACCATTCGAGTAAGGACAAGACAAAATTTTGATGCAATGCATCAAAGTAGGCCGCAAATTATTTGGCTATCATCAATGAATAATGTATTTTTCTTATAAAAATATTTTTTTGCAAACAATACCTATCTAGATTTTAAATATTGCACAACAATAATGGCCCTACTTTAGCATGCGGCACCCGGCTTAAATACACTAAGGAGTACTTTATTTCAACATATGCACAATGAATTACACATGGCGGTAAAGTGATTGCCTTTTTAGCTTGTCTGTTTTCTAGAAAACTTGAGGTATGGAGATCATTTTAGCGGCGTTGGCATTGTTGTTGTTGACCTGTTGTTATTGAAGATATCTTTAAAATCTAGCATATATGTTCACTATCTCAAGAGCTATCCAGACAATCAAGAGGACAACTCTGAAAAAGGGTTTTTGTAAGAGTCCCTTTTTCCACTCAGCTTTTTGTTTTATCCAGCACCTGCAGCCAAGCACAGCCAAGGGTTGCACCCATAGGCGGTGCTCTTGTTAGAATAATATATTCACTCAACCTTCATGCTGATGCATGCGGAGTTATCCGAAGAAATGAGCATAAAGAAAGAAAATACAGACTCAAAATAATAGCACAAACAATTCTGAAATCAGAACACGAGGCAAAAGATTCTAGTTATCATTCAATAGCTGTCATTCAAACTAGTACTAAGACTGCACCTATTTGAAGTAAAAGGACCTACTTCGGTTGTCCCAAAATAGTTTGGTTAGAAAAAGTGATATACTCCCTTTGTCGCATTGTTTTAATGCTTGAATATCAGTAACTGGCTTGAAATTATGTTATGCTAAGTGCCAGGCATTTATTCCAAAAGGATTTCGAGTGTAATTGTGCACAATGAAGTATTGTGGGTTTTTTTAAACCGCAAAAATGCCATTTTTACTATATGTTTAACAAGACCAAAACAGACAGGAGTGTAACCATAGATGTATCTCCTGTGAGAATCACTTTGATGTAAAAAAAAATTGCAGAAAACGGGAAAAAGAGTAAAAACTAGGTCAAACATGTCTGAGTGATCAGTCATTTAAATGAAATGTGCAATATTTGTAAAATCAAGTTCATAACCAAAAACCCTGATTTAATTGCTCAATAATTTTCATTACAAAAACAGTTTTTGAAAAACTGTTGTTTGATCAATGCTACATTATACGGTTTTCTATGTTTTGAATAAAAACATTGGACAGGTTTTATAATAATGTATCCCTAATCCCCCATGGTCATATTCAAAACGCATTCATACTGGTAGGCCGCTTATGCACTCCGGGAAACCACGATCATTTAGGCGCGTATTCTATATAATTTGGGATTTTCTTCTTAATGAGGTTGAGGGGAGTTGGGGGAGAGGGGGGGGGGGGAATGGTCGATTCGTTATTTTCTTTCGAATATAAGTAGAACGTTCGCAACTCTTTGAACCACAATATGTAATGCTATGAATGGATTTCAGTGAAATGGACGTCAGTTTCACGTTTTAATCTATGCCTGATTCAATGGTTCTTTTGAAAGACCACAGTAGAAATCCTTAAAAGGATTGTCTGCCAGTCCAGGTTGTTCAAATTCGTAAAATGATGTTTTAAATTACTGTGGCACTTACAATACCTACCTTTTCCCTGATCCCTTAAGTAAAATGGTAAAAACTCCCCCCGCCACCGCCGCCCCACCGAAATCTAAAATCAATAAAAAAGCATTTAACGCTCAGTCTTCATATAAGGAGGGAAGAAATATATATAGTCTGTTTGGCGTGCCCAATGAATTGGGACCTGTCCTACGAAAACGGGCCTTCCTGGGACAACATAGATATTTTATGCGTGACATTTGTTCAATGAATATTCTTAAAACAATGAGTGGTTTCTATACTGCACAGCGTATGTCCAACACGAAAACATGAAATTGTTGGAAATGTCATGCATAGAGCCATTTATAGTTGATATTTGATTATATATTTTGATTAACAAAAGATCACAATCCAGAAATTCTTATACAGAATGTTAGAGTTGTCTCTCTAGGATTCAAAAAAATCTGTGCAAAATTGCTTTGTACAGAAACCAGAGTGCCCCTCTCCGCGTGACGGGTAACGACTAAGAAAGAGAACGGAAATACATACTTTGTGTATATGCCTGCTCGAAAATGGAAAACACCAGTAAAATTCCAAGTATCTTCTGGTCCACCATTTCTGCTAGTAAAGACACAAAACACTAAGGATGAACACGAAACGAAATGTATATTTTATTTTTGAATAGTTGTCTTCTGGGTTCGTTTGAATTATCCACCATCCAATTTCTTATTAGAAGTAAAACTATTTAAGTTTCTTAATATCTTGATTTTTGTAATTCGCAAAGGGCACGGGCAAAAAATATTAAGAAAACTCACGACATTGAAATTATCATTGAAATCACATAAATCCAAAAAATTCTAAATCCCGTTAGAAATGTTTTATTAATGTTCCCGAAATGTATTCCCTAAATTGTGACTGTCCTCAATAGTCAAACTGACAGACGGACAGACAATGCCAGGGTCTATCTCAGTCACCACGCCCTATTTTGGAATTCGCAGGAACGTCCAAACCCACCCGTCTTTGAGCCGAAAACCGGTGCCACTACAATACTATAAATACGTTTTGTCTATTTAATTGGTTTTGTAACAGTTCCTATTGTCTATACCCTTACCGCTATGGGGTATAGTCGATACATGCCCAAATACGGGTCGGTGAATAAATACGGCTGTAGGCCTAAAGCTTAATGTGGTGTTCGTCGATGAAATAGTTATTTCCCTTTAAAACCCTCTGTAAAGTGATTCTAATTGGTGTTAGTAACGTAGAAAGTTGTACTCATGTAGTGTTCTTGGCCCGAAGTTATGAAACTTTTCTTATTCCCAAATCAGAATTCACTCTATTTTCAATTTGAAATTTAAGCCGTATTTCTGTAACAAGACTTTGACTTTGACTTTGTTTTTTTCTACTCATAAGTTATTTCTATTCTAAGTTTGAGAAAATTCCCTGTTGAGAATGAAAAAAAAATATCAACAATTAGATTTTAGTGAATAACAAAATACTTTTTTTCTAATTCGTTCTTCAAATTGTATCATTTTCATTATTTCAATAATTAACAATTGAAAATTTTTTTTGATAGGAAAGTAAAGAAATACGTGAAACCGTACATTAAGAAAAGTTTATGGGAAACGTTCTTGAAAATGATTTGAGCGAATTTGGCTTGTGCTCTACCAGCCCTACGTTCAGGATGACAAAACGCTTGTGAATGCTTCGAACAATAACCTCTCTTTGTACTTTAGCATACGTGCAAAGCCATGTAACACTTCTGAAAACGTTTCGCCAACATCTTCCTTTTTTAACAGTGCATGCCTATATACAGAATTTATCTCTTTTTTTTAAATTTTATTTAACTTATTTTCTGTGTGATTTAGTTTGTTTCAGAAAATATAAAAATACTAACTGCAGGAATTTTCCATAGGTAAAGGGAGCCATACATACCAACGCGAAGTAAGAACCTCTGATCAATTGTTCTTGGCCAATAATATAAATTAGAGTTATTTCTTTTGACTCACCCTTAGAGCTCTATTATTACGGTTCATTGTAATATCAGTCTTTTAACATTTCAGAATTCATTGGCATTAAAATGCCAAAGCACACGCCCAGGGTAGATATAGTAAAATATAGTAAAGAATATTTTGTTTCAAATCGATGCAGGTTTACAGTTTCAGAATACTAATTTCCACGAAAATAAATAAATAAATAAATAAATGAAATAAATGATAATATCGAGCGATTTATGAATGGTGTAACGTTTTCTATGTCATAAGTTTTCGATCGGAATATGAAGTAAGGGAGGATGATTTTTCAGCATTTCTGCGTTCAGGATGTAATTATGTTTGTGACTGTTTAAAACTGACACCCCACTCTACAAGGAGGTCCACAAGTACAGCGGGGTACATGTACCATTTTTTAACGTTTTCATCTCTGATAATCTACTGATATTTCTTAAAATATCTACCACCGGGCCAGGGTCAAAGCTATCTGCTTTTATCATATCCATGGCTAAACGAAGAAAATTCTAAAAAATCTGATATCTAAAATTCTTACAAATTGTTATAGAAAAGACCGAAGAAAAAAGCCAAATTTAGACGTCTAAAATAACAGCATTTCAAGCAAACTGAAAAGTTTCACCCAAGCATATCGTTTCAGAGTTGTTTTTTTTATTTATTTTTTCATGTTAGAAAATAAAGAGCTCAATAATTGAAATTAAAAACGAATGCATTGTAAGCGAAATTTGATATCACTCAAACAAAACAACCTTTGAAGATTACTCTTTTTGAATAAAATATCGTTAAGGTAAATGTATAAAAGGAATTATGTTCATATAATCGGCATTTTAGTGTGTTTGTGAAACATTTTCGCATGTTCGAATAGTAAATTATTAAAATAAACATGGGCAGCTCCTCAGTCCCACCAGAGCATTCCGTCTGCGTTTTAAGGTAGCAATGGTCACACGTGGTCATTTTTCCCGCCCGATAATTTTTTCTTCTTGTTCACATATTTTGTAGATGAACATTGTGCAGTATTTATATATATAAAATAAATGAAAGTACCTTTCTGTGCTCGTTTTAATGCCATAGTTATCTTCAATTGGATTGGGTTGGCAATTTATTAGTAGAATGTTAATATTCGCTTTAGGTCTTGTACCAGCCCTACGTTCAGGATGACAAAACGGTGCAAACTGTTTGCCCAACAATACCCCGCTTTGCACGTGATCTTGCATGCAAATACAATTTGATTCTATGTAAAAAGGGTTGTGCCCGGGAAGAGCCCAAATATGATACCAAGGTCTTGATATAAACAAACTTGGTAGAGGCCCACTATATGATGCTACACACCAAATAAGAGAGCGACAGCCGTCTGTTTCAGAGAAGAAGATTTTTGAAGATTTTCCTTTTTTACCCCTTTTTTTATTAAGGGTAAAGGGGGAGTTAAGGGTGGAATTATATATATTTGAACAACTTTGGTAGAGCTTGACCCAAGGTACATCCCTATCAAGTTTTACCAAGATTGGCCCACCGGTTTAGGAAAAGAAGATGATTAAAGAAATTGTGGACGACGCACACCGCACGACTGACGACGGACGCCGGACATTGTACGATCACAATAGCTCACCTTGAGCACTTCGTGCTCAGGTGAGCTGAAAAAGCCGTAATATAATCAAAACCCGGTTGATATAGTCCGGAGGGTGACATCCATTGCTAACCGGTACCTATTTAGAAGTTTATCTGACGATTTGCATGTAAACATACATATTAGTCAATAACAGCCGCCGTCATAGCGCAATGGTAGCGCGTCGAACTTACATTCAAAAGGTCCTGGGTTCGATTCCCGATGGCGGCACTCATACATTCAGACAATTTGTCTTCCGCCAATGGGTTGATGACTGTATACCTGTGTTGGATAGCAGCTGAGATATTGGTCCTACTGTCGAAGTGGACAGTAGGACCAGTTTAATCAGCGGGAGGCTAGGGAAGGGTGTAATGGTAGTACATGTGTGAGCAATCCCAGGAATCCATTGTTAGGTCTCAAGCCGCCGCGATATTAATAAAACATAGTTGAAAGCGGTGTAAAACCCAATTCAATCATTTTTGTTTTTCTCCCTGCGTTCAGGATGTGAAAACGTTTGCTCACTTTTATAAATGATACCCCTCTTTGCACGAGAGTGCACGTACAATGCGTGCATTCATTTGTAAAACATATCATCCTGGACGCATGACTGATCTTTTTCCGCAAAAAGAATTATCTTTGAAATGCAAAATGTACCGACTTTGTTCGGAATGTGACACATTTACTACTTTCTCGATTATGTTGAATGTAGAATGAGTATCACTCCGAGTTCCGTTTGAATAATTCTCGACCAGCACCAGTGCACTGTTGGACATCTGCTGAAAAATGAAATCCTCAATTCGTCATATTTTTGTCTTACTGGTCGAACGAATTGGAATTTTAAGCGATAGGCTCATAAATCCGTCTTTTCTAGGCATCTGGTAAATGAAGCTCGATATAATATATGACTCGTACCATTTCTTGAACGACGGAAACACAAGAGCTATGAGCACAAATCGATACAATGTACAGTTTGCAGTCATCCAGACAAAGTCCAAATCTAAATAGACGTGCTCAGCATTTCATTCGTTGCATTCAAAACGCACACCCCAATCGTTTAAAACCGCTCAAATATAATTGACGATTGCCCAGAATCGTATAAAAATCTTCGCAATGTTAAGTCAATCGATCGTATCATTCCTTATTTCTTTAAACTTTTGTTAATTTGTCGTATCCCATTGGTACGCGAAAACACACATATCTATTTAAAGAGAAACACGCATATTTTTCTTTCAGGGGGGAGGTGGGGGGGGGGGGGGGGGGGGGGCGAAACAATATTATATCTTTCCCTCTTTATTTTTACAACAACAACAACAGAATGAAAAAAATCCCCTCTCATCAAACTTACTCAATTTCATTCCGAATTAGTTAAAAGTATTCATCTCGTTACGTTTACGATGTTCTTAAACGGTATCACTGAAATATTGTTTAACTAAGCGCTGCCTCTATTTCTGGTACATAACTCTATCTTCCCATAAAAATTCGCCCGAAATTATAGATAATTTCACCCCTCCAGCCTCTTACTTAATAAAATGAAGGTACATTTTTTTCTTAATTTTGTGTCTTCAAGAACCAATAAGGCGAGTTTAAATCCACACCAGCTAATAAAATCATAGAATAATTTGATCGATTTGAATGGAATGTTGATCGTCTTGAATGATTTCGAACCTTTTTTGCGATTTTGGAGCGTCTACGAATGGTGTGAGTTTTTCGAATGAATGGAGCACTGAGTTAGTGGTCAAGAATGATTTTGATCGGAGTGACTCTCAATTTCATAATGTTACTTTCTGTACTAGTGTGAGAAATACCAGGAATTCATTGTTAGGTGCTTATTTTATTTATCGGTCAATAATTTTATATTAATGGTTTCCATCAATTTTCGTGCCTTCTGGTTGGCTGAAGAATTGGCTACATTCCTCAATGAAAGCATTTTGTAGTACGTAGCTCAGTTTTAAGCTTGTACGCGAAAGAGTCGCGTAAGAAACATTTTTAATGGCGGAGAAACACTTCCATTTTGTTCATGATATTTAGTTATATGATATGAAGAGAATATTCTTTTAAAATCCATGGATGTATGAAACTAAAAAGCCTAATCACACATATGTATGCATCCGCTTCGCGTATTCATACATTACAATGTGATAAGGCTTTTACTTTCATGGTCCATTGAAAAAAAAAAGACTTAACCTTTAGCATGTTCTTTAGGTTCCTTAGCCAGCGATTAGGAAACATTTTTTCAGTTGATGAAACGTAATTCGTTTTCTATACACCGGCGAGGCGTCGACGGCTAGTCGCCTTGTCATAATTTGTCATAGCTTGGCTGATGTTCGCCCGTTGACCGACCAATCGCGGAGGCTCATTTTTCGATGCAATACCAACTTTTACAAAATTCTAAAGACGTCGCCGAATGGTCGGTAGATTTTAACTTCGAGGTAGGATTAACATATGCTTCGCTGGTCTTAGAAAACCCCGCTATTGAGTCTGCCGATGTATCGACCAGTCGCCAAGTCGGTGAGTAATCGCTCAGGTTTTCACCAAGTCGACAATAAAGTCGGCTACTGAAATCTAGTAAAGGGAGAAAACTTCCGATTCATTTATAAGTAAGGTCGATGTGTTGTTCCCCCTGTTTTCGGAAGCGAAAAGAAGCTTGCGGCAAATTGAAAGCATTTGAAAGGGTTTTGTGACAAAAGGGAAAAGTTGGGTTCAATTAATGAACGGGACCCTTATACTGCTACATTTAATTTTTTCAACAAAATCTCGAATTTTATGGAATTTCACCCAAATTTCTCTAACAACAATAATAAGCAGGCTGTGTAGACTGAGATCAGCTTGCAAGTCTGTCGACCGATCTTAGTCCATACTACAGTTACAAAAACATCGTGAAATTGACATTCATTCCGATTAAAACCATTCAAAATCACTCACTCAGCGCTCCATTCATTCATTCAAAACGCTCACTCAAATCGATCAAAACGCTCCGGAATTATAAGAAAACATTTCGAAATTGTTCAAATCGATCAACATCTAAATCAAATCGATCAAATCATTTTATGATTTAATTGGCCGGTGTGGATTTTAAAGTGTCTGATTGGACCATGAAGACAGACAAACAGAAAATAACGTATATTTATTAAAGGGGGGGGGGTAATAAATATCACTGATTTTGTTCATCTTGAACAAAATTAGCAATATTAGATTACCTCCGTTTAATTTTACTCAAAAATCGATCCACACCCTCATTCAATTAAATTCAAAATTCATTCCAATATTATCTTGTCAATTTAACGACTTCTTCACTGTATCTACTAAGGCTTGATTTACAATAAGAATATGTCGCGAGCATAATCAGCATCCAAGATTATAAAACAATTTCTCATTCTCAACTCTAACTTTTCTCAAATTTAAAATTGAGATTAAACCCTGAACATTGTTTTATTTCAAAAAATAACGTATTAACATAATAAATAACATAAATAAGTTGTTATGAATAACAACTTATAAATTCTATGTTTTTTTTAATTTGTTTGAATGCTAAACAGTAGTTTAAGAGAATAAGATGTTTAAGGAAAAAGGTAAGGGACGAACGCACTGGCACACGGACGAACTAACGACAGACACCAGTCCACGACATAAACTATGCTTAGCCCAGTGGGGAATTCTTTTTTTTTTATAATTTCGGGTCCAGAAAAGTTATGGTTGTAAGGCTACTTATAACGGTAGTTGCTTTCAAATCGTTGCAGTTGAAGAACCTTACCATGTATTCATGGAAGGTCTCACATTAAAAATATATGTAACTTTTGATCCTTTCCAAGCCTATAGTCGCTCATCCAACAATGGAAATTGGCCCTTTTACGAGGGACAAATACAGGAAACTGTGTTTTCCGCGACCATGGATCGAACTGTAGACCTCATGGTTTAAGGTCAGTCAAGTTACCATTTGATGGATCGCTGGACCCGCGCCTTGGCCTTCTTCCCCCACCCACCTCCCCCATAAACCATTTACTTTGACGTAGTATCGGTGGGAAACCAAAACTTGGTAACTATAGCTTTTCAATGCTTTATCTATGCTGCTTGTTGAAAACATTTTATTATTATTTCCCAGGAATATGCGTGGTTTCGTTTGATTGTATGGAATTCGACGCCGCTTTCTACAACCTTTCAGTCATATCGCAGCGGCTGTTGTACCTAACAATGGATTCTTGGTAATTCTAAAACCAGTGCAACCAAAACTATTTATCCTACCCCCCCCCCCCCCCCCCCTTCCCCCCCCCCCCCCCACCACCACCACACACACTAATATTTGCTATCCCATATCTTCGATTATCGAACCATTGGTGGTTGAAAACTCGTGACAAAAAATGAGTACCGCCGTCGGGGAATCGAATGCAGGACAATTTGAATAAAAGTCCATTGCTACCAACTGCGCGGCTTAATATGCCGTGATAGATAACTGTTTTTCTACAAATACAAAATCCCTATACGATTTCGTAAAAGAGAGGCATGATGTCCTTGAAAAGCTTACTAAATAAAATTAAACCTCAATTAGTTGCAACCGCGAGGCTTTGTTCAACGAACGCTCTGAACTGATTTAGTCTTTGCCAAATGATAAAATATTCACAGAAACCAGATGATGATAACATGCGCTCCTCCCATTTATTGTCTACCTCGATTTGATTGAAGAATGTATGACCGAACAAAAATGAATGTCATTTTTTAATTGCCGCGTAACTCAAAATCGATCGATAAAACAGTTACAGTTCATATCCTGAAAATTTACGCGTATAACCTTACGCTCCGCTTAATACCGCGTAAATTGTCAGAAATGAACTATAAAAAATGTTGCATATAAACGATGGACGATTTAATAGAACGACAAGAGATAGTATAGGTTTCAATTCGATATTTATTGAAAAATTATAATAAAAATATACAAAGTACAAAAATACAAGTAAACAAAATATACTAAAAAAGTATCAAAATATATATGAACCTGTGAGTCACATTTCGAATAATATCATGTGTGAGATAATAAAAAAGTGGATTTCCTTGGCAGGCACACAGTGGATTACATATGAGCCTGTTCGTGAGATTTCCAACAATTTCAAATATGCGCAAAGCAAAGACTCTGACCAGCCTATGCATCCACAAAGTCTGGCCAAAACTTCACTATGCGTCCAGTAGATAGACAAGGTCTCAAAGTATCTGTAGACCATTGGGACCAGCCTATGCATCCGCACAGTCTGGCCAAAACTTCACTATGCGACCAGTAGATAGACAAGGTCTCAAAGTATCTGTAGACCATCAGGTAACTCTATATTTACAAAATGTGGCTGTCAACGCTACTTAATGATTGCACCTCGCGAACGTTTCAAATTGTTGGAAATGTCACGCAAGGCTATTTAGTCTCTGGTAGTAAAAATAAACCAGGAGTCAAACACTATTTTATGAGCGCGCAGTGAAGGTATAGATAAGACTGTGTGTATGTGCTGTGTCGAACATTCAAAATTATCTGAAACATCACGCATCGGCTATTTATTTCAAGATAAAGAGATGATCAATTATAGATATTTGATTTGTTGATATAATACAGTCAAGAAAATCGTGAAATTGACAATGCGAAACATTTTGGAAATAATCTTAAATGGTATTGCATGATGAGGAGATTGGACTTTAAAATGAAGTTAAAGGGAGGTAATATGATATCGCTAATTTGTTCTCCAGTAACGAAATTAGCGATATCTTATTACATCCAAATTAAACATTGGTCTATGGACAGATCAGAAGCTTCTCTGTCCACTCGATAATAAATTATTCTATCGATTTGAATGATATTTCTGAGTGTTTCGACCCGTTTACGAGCATTTTGAGCGTTAAAATACTGTCTTGAATGATTTGAGAGACAGTTTACAAATGAACAAAGAGCTAAATGAGTAATTTAGAGTGGTTTTGGTCGGTTTGCGTATCAATTTCACGATTTTATTTACTATTATTGTTCATATTTCAACTACGAGGCAAATGCCTGAGAAGTGAAGCATGTAGAGTAAGAGATCGGGGCCCGAGGTTATAAAACTTTTCTCAGGCTCAATTGCGAATGTTCTCAAATTTTGAATTTAAATAAATGTATGTAAATAAAAGGTAATAGTAATAAGTTGTTATTCATAACAACCTATTTATATTATCTTTTATGTTAATACATTAAAATGAGTAATAAAATATAATTACGGCATTAATCACAAAATTTGAGAAAATTTAGAATTAAGAATGAGAAAAGTTTTATAACCTCTGGCCCGGATAGATCACGAATAACATCGACTTGAGTATTTTGCCAAGTATAAGATGTTATGCAAGATAAGACCCAGACGCTCACGTAATTATGAGAGTAACACAGTAACATAGTAAGGGTTTCCATACATGTATATATTAAGGTTCAATTAATATATGTTACAGTGAATATGTAAAATCAGGGATTTTGTAAAATAACTGAAAATTTCAGGGATTTTGTAAAATCACTGATTCCGTCAGTTGTTTTATAAAATGACTAAATTTTCAGTGAATATGTAAAATAATGGAATATTTGTGGTAAAAAGAATGAAATACAGTATACTGTGTTTCTAATTCACCAGGAATATAGTGCATTTTATGAGAAAAAATGGTATTTCATTAAATAGGTTAGTTAGGTTTCCCTTTTTTTATTTTGATATTCTAATTTTTCCTCAAACATAGCGATTGTTTGTAGCAAAATATATGTTTGAAATCACTATCATCGTTCAAGATAAAGTAAAACATTGAAATGTAAAATACATGCTTTCTCATGCTGGTACACTAACAAAACTAATTGTCTTTCGGATGAGACGTTAAACCGAGGCCCCGTGAGACGGTGCTTTACACCGAGCACGTTAAAGAACCATAACGAATCACAGCAGTAGTTTCGTCATGTATCCTTGCACTATCTCCCTTAACAACTAACCGTCTTCTGGGGGCGTCGCACATGTGGGCATGTGCTACGGTAGCACACACACTTAGTTACAATATTTCCAAATTGATCTTGATCCCGAGACTACCTTCCTTGAAACGCTCGTCAGAAGCTATGAATCAAACAAGCGTGTTCTTATACCCAAAGTGTGATACGTGAACATAATTGGTCAGCTTCTTGACTTTGAAACCACCAAAGAAAACGAACCAACATTACTACTTGCTCTGGAAATATGAATTTCTTGAGTGTGGTAATGTGAAGAAGTTAATCAGAAGAAGAGAGAGCCAGCATGATTTACCACAATATTTCGTCACCATTGAGGACACATAACAGTTTCAAATATAAACTGATTACTTCAGATATTTTATGAAATTACTGATCAAATAAGTTTTTTTTTTCCAAAATCACTGAACTTTTCAGTTTTCTTTGAAATAAATGATAAACTAGAAGTATATAACACTGTATTTCCTTTTTTTTACCACAAATATTCCATTATTTTACATATTCACTGAAAATTTCAGTCATTTTACAAAACAACTGATGGAATCAGTGATTTTACAAAATCCCTGAAATTTTCAGTTATTTTACAAAATCCCTGATTTTACATATTCACTGTAACATATATAATAAATCTTACAGTTCTATAAAGAATTCAACTACATGTACAAAGTAAAGCCTCGTTTGATTTAGTTTTCATTTAATTTTACAAGTCAGATATGTTTTAAATAAATACCTGATAAGTATTGATTAGAAATTGATCAAATACAATTAAACAAGTTGTCAATCTTGAATGAATGAATGAATGAATGAATGAATGAATGAATGTCAATTTGACGTCAATCACTGTTTTTCAGTGTCACATGCTCAAATATATGCAAAGAAAAATTCAAGATCGAGAAATAACATATAGCAAAATGCATTCCTTGGCTTTAACCTATTTATTTTTACATCGATTGGGTAACAAGTTCTTACAACTTAGATTAATCCCTCTCGATTCCGCTTCCTCGAAAATTCACTAGTACTGGCGTCGCCTTTTAAGTACAAAGTTTTCATCAAATCACAAACATATTATCGTATATGGAAATTAGCCACGCATATTAAAGCCTTATTTCGTTGGATAAAAAAATCTTTGAGCAACTTTGAAAGAGGGTCACCCAAGGATCATTTCAAGAGACCAATGGGTCATGGTTTAGACAATAGAGAACATTTAAGCTAAAAAAGCCTGTTCATAATGTGGTCGATGAATGGATATATAGACAAGAGCATCGACTACGGGTGCAACGTTCGGCTGCAGGTGCTGAATATTGCAAAGAAATGAAGTCGAAAAAGGGGCATAACTCTAACAAAATATTTCTAGAGTTATCCGCCATTGTAGTCTGGGTTGCTCTTGTAATGATGAACAAACTGCCAAGTTTCATGAGGAAATCTTCAATAACAATAGAGATATGACCATAGATTAAAAGTTTGACACGCCATCGCCAACACCAACGCGAACGACGCCAAGGTGTTTATAATGCCTCGGATTTTCTCCGAAATAGTCGAGATAAAAGAACGCGTTGAAAAATATCTTAAACATTTCCAGCATTCCAAATTTATGCTTATTGAAAATAGAAAAATAAAAAAATAAGACACTTGTAGACACTTGAGCTGAAGTTTCACTTATGCATCTTCGCGTTGCGGAAGATTACTTCTGGTTTAACAGAATAAAATATGGAATCAAACTGGGGACAGATTATTAACGATGTATCACGGGTAGCAGAGAGCAGGACTTTTAGAAAGTGATTCAGACTCTAGAGTCTTCTAATGTTCTATGCTATTTTAGATTGTTCTATGATATTATATAAAGGGATTCCTACAGCATTCTTGGTTCACTTGGTCAAGACTAATGGTTTCATTTAGTAGTACTGTGCTAAACTAAAAGGGTATTTCTTGTTATCTTAAAAGTGTGTTTGAAAGCGTGTTTAATTTTAAATTTCGATATTATTGGACATATTATTTGTGGACCAGGAACTTAATTCAATTGGATCAAAATTAAAAAACCTTAGGATTAAAGATTCAAGGTATTGTAATTTGTTTTTCTATTAATTTCATATTGTCAATTATTCTGGTATTATTGTCAATAAGTATTGCTAATTGTAAAGTTTGTTGCTGGCTTCTTTGTTCTTGTTACATTGGCACGTAACATATCGGGGATTTGTGAAATATTACATGTCGTGAAACGTCATTTGGCCATGTTCCAAGGGTCGTGCCATGAGAGTGTTGTATAACCAGTGACTGGGTATAAAAGAGGCTGCTTTCCGCTGCCAGAGAGAGATTGGAGAGACTAGGAGAGAGAAGGTGAGCGGGCATTAGACAGGATACTCGGTCGGACTGTACATTTGTAAATAAAATCCAATAATGTAGCTAATAACGGACTGTTGTTGTTTACTGTTTTCCTACCCCCTTCGCTCTCCCCGCCGCTGTACTACATGGCGCTTTTGTGGTCCCGTTTAGACCAGGATCTGGGTTGAATTGAACTGAAGTGTTCCTGCTATAGTTTTGCTGTGCTGAAATTGTGAGGGTGGAATGCGATAACCGTAAGTTGTCAATTTTGCACATTCTTTTACGTAGGCATAGCAGAATTATTACACATAGCAAGATCTATTGAGGGACAGATTAAGAACTTAACAACGGCAGTTGGGGCCCAGGGGGTGGCAAAGATGGTAAACGTTTTCGATGGCTCTGATCCGAAACAATTTAAAAACGGGATCAAGAGCATAGAAAATATGCCACACTCATAGGGGTTACGGAAGACTATGTGAAATATGTCGCTTATTAGGCATGCAGTGGTCCTGTTAGCGATTTTCTTAAGAGGTATTTTGAACAAAATAATGGACACGACTGGGAACAGACAAAGACAGAATTAAGGCTGAGGTTTGGGGAGGTTGTTTACCAACAACACGCTTTATTATTACTTAGGCGTGTAAAACAAAAATCTGGTGAATCAATCCAGGTTTATGCCGAGAGGTTGTTAGCTCTCGCTGAAGACGCTTTTGGCGGACCTGACCAAATGCAACGACATCTCGTAGGTTATTTTATTGACGGACTTGCGCAAGACTTTATGAAAATGAAAGTAATGCGAGACAATCCCCCGACATTTAATGAGGCCGTGAGAATCGCCACCGGAGAACAAAATCTTAGAAAAAAGTTTCTCCCTAAGGTTAGGCTCACAAAATGCGCAACCTAGCCGAGACGAAACGCAAATGGAGATAGATCATTCTCGACTAAAGTTAAAATTTCATTATTGCTAAAAACTAGGTCGCGTAATTAAGGACTGCCGACTGCGTAAAGCAAGTATTAACGTTGCAACGGAAAAATTTAGAAATCCAAGAAATCTTGAAAATGTTAGGTGTTATGCCTGCGGAAAGTTGGGAGATATTGCCAGAAATTATCCTAGTAAGGACAAAGAAAGCCAAAATCACTCTTAAAACGCCAACGCTTCCCACATGTAGAAGCCGATGTGGGAAGGAAACCAGAAAACAAACTGAAAGCAATTTTTTCTAAAAGTCTTGTGCTAACCCTGTTGGCTGCCTTTGTTGTTGTTGTTCGCTATTACATTATGCCTAGAATTAGGAAATTTCTGCCATATTGCTTATGTAAAAGGTGTCTGAAGCGACAACGACAGGCCGAGTATTCGACGGAAGTTGAGCTCCAACCTATGGGGATCGATGGGAAGGAACTATCAACCGCGGCAGTGTCGAATACCGACCGAAGGATACCAACACTGTATCCATACCTGTTGACCACCGATGAAAGAGTTAATTAGTTTACAAAGCTGTGGATAGATGACTTAATAATTTCATGAAAACCGCCAAACCAATAATTGGACGAAAACAAGTTGCTAAGAACCCTAACGGAGAAGGATAAAAAAAATTGCTTTGATAAACTTACCTATATTACTTAGAAACTTTGAAAGCAACTCACTTATACTTGTACCTTCGACTTGAACAGTTACTAGAAATAAATAATACAAAATAAATACAATGGATAATAATAGTGAGAAGATGTTTCATACAGTATCCGAACTAGTGGAGCGGGTGATACGAAACAACATCTATAACAACATCCCCGATCGATACATTGGACATTTGTCGGTGGAATAACCGACGCCGTTCTTAAATTATTTAAATCTAAACAGAATGGTGAGCGTCTGGACGACGAGGATACTGATGACTGCGTGGTGGTTGGATACACGAAAGGGTATGCATAATTTAGACATGCCATCACCCAGAACACCGGACAGTCTCGCAACCTTGAGACAAGATGAACGTGCATCGTCACACGGACAGAATGATGAATGTTGGGACGATCAGAGTGAGCCGTGCCAACAGGACAACGACGAGTGTTGGGACGATCAGTGAGCCGTGCCAACAGGACAACGACGAGTGTTAGGTTAGTTAGGTTTCCAATAATTTTGCCAGTGAGGCTTCCAATAAGTTCCATTTCAATTTATGTTAAATATGTTATTCCCTGTATGTACATCACTCCCCTGTTGATATAGTATAGTCAAGATTCTAGTTCATTAGTAAGTGGTGTGGATTTCAACCGGTGTAACGAAAAAGGGTGGCTGGCTCGATATAGGCAATAGGTAAACTTATTGTTTATTCAAATTCCTGGAGCAATGCCACGCAATGTTCTAGGTCAAAGAAAACATCAGGTGAGCACTGTCTGGGGGCATGATCATTGAATATAGGAATATATAAACCAGCGCCCACAGCCACCTCAGAGAGAATTACTTTAGATTTCTATCAAAACAGTCGTCTCTATTTGACATGTCTTCAGTAGATTTCAAATTAAAAGTAGTTGAACACAACGCGACTTATTGATCCTTATTGTCATTATCGTCACACAGGACAGCCATACAACTGTTTTAATGATGATTGATTGATTGAATGGAGTTTAACGCCGCTTTCAACATTATTTCAGTTATATCGCGGCGGCTGGAGCACCTAACAATGGATCCCTGGTATTTCTCTCACCAGTACAACCACCACATTCTTTCCTAGCCTCCAGCCGCTATCTCACATAGGTCTACGATTATCAACCCATTGGTGAGAGACAAATAGTCGGAAAGAATGAGTGCCGCCGTCGGGGATCGAACCCGCGAACTCTAGTTTGACAGTCCGACGCGCTACCAACTGCGCTATGACGGCGGCACAACTGTTTAAATAAAATGATTGTTTTATTGATGTGTTTTATCATGTTTTATTATTGATTGATTAATGTTGTTAATTTGTTAATTTGTAAAAAATGATTACAAATTCCAAAAAGAAAGGGGCGGATGTAACATAATGAGTGCCAGCACTGTAGTCGTACATTACTCTCGGGAAATATGACGTGTCGTGAAACGTGACTTGGCCATGTTCAAAGGGGCGTGCCCGAAGAGTGTTGTATAACGAGTGACTGGGTATAAAAGAGGCTGCTTTCCGCCGCCAGAGAGAGATTGGAGATACCAGGAGAGAGAGCGTGAGCGGGCATTAGACAGGTTACTCAGTAGGACTGTACATTTGTAAATAAAATCCAATAATGTAGCTGATAACGGACTGTTGTTGTTTACTGTTTTCCTACCTCCTTCGCTCTCACCGCCGCTGTACTACATGACGCTTTTGTGGTGCCGTGAGCAGGATCTGGGTTGAATTGAACTGAACTGTTCATGCTATAGTTTTGCTGTGCTGAAATTGTGATTGGTGGAATTCCATAACCGTAAGTTGTCAATTTTGCACATTCTTTTACGTAGGCATGGCAGAACTATTAAACATTGCAAGATCTGTTGATTGACATATTAAGAACTTAACAACGGCAGTTGGGGCCCAGAGGGTGGTTAAGATAGTAAACGTTTTCGATGGCTCTGATCCGAAACAATTCAAAAACGGGATCAAGAGCATAGAAAAATATGCCACACTCATAGGGGTTACGGAAGACTATGTGAAATATCTGGCTTATCAGGCATGCAGTGGTCCTGTTAGCGATTTTCTTAAGAGGTATTTTGAACAAAATAATGGACACGACTGGGAACAGGCAAAGACAGAATTAAGGCTGAGGTTTGGGGAGGTTGTTGACCAACAACACGCTTTATTATTACTAAATCCAAGAAATCATGAAAATGTTAGGTGTTATGCCTACGGAAAGTTGGGAGATATTGCCTGAAATTGTCCTGATAAGGACAAAGAAAGCCAAAATCACTCTTTAAACGCCAACGCTTCCCACATGTAGAAGCCGATGCGGGAAGGAAATCAGAAAACAAACTGAAAGCAAATTTTTCTAAAAGTCTTGTGCTAACCCTGTTGGCTGCCTTTGCTGTTGTTGTTCGCTATTATATTTTGCCTATAATTAGAATATTTCTGCCATATTGCTTATGTAAAAGGTGTGTGAAGCGAAAACGACAGGCCGAGGATTCGACGGAAGTTGAGCTCCAAACTATGGGGATCGATGGGAAGGAACTATCAACCCAACCGCGGCAGTGTCGAATACCGACCGAAGGATACCAACACTGTAATCATACCTGTTGACCACCGATGAAAGGGTTAATTAGTTCACAAAACTGTAGATAGATGACTTAATAATTTCATGGAAACCGCCAAATCAATAATTGGACAAAAACAAGTTGATAAGAACCCTAATGGAGAAGGATAAAAATAATTGCTTTGATAAACTTACCTATACTACTTAGAAACTTTGAAAGCAACTCACTTATACTCGTACCTTCGAAATGAACAGTTACTAGAAATGAAATAATACAAAATAAATACAATGGATAATGGAAGTAAGAAGAAGGACTGAATTGAAATGTTTCACACAGTAACCGAACTTGTGAAGCGGGTGATGCGAAACAACCTTATTGCAACATCCCTGTCCCATATTGGACATTTATCTGTGGAAATAACCGACGCCGTTTTAAAGTTATTCAAATCTAAAAATATTGACGATCAGCGCCCGGACGACGAGGATGCTGATGACTGCGTGGTGGTCGGATACACGAAAGGGTATGCGGATTGAGACATGCCGTCACCCAGAACGCCGGACAGTCTCGCAACCTTGAGACAAGATGAACGCGCATTGTCACACGGAGAGAATGATGACGACGAGTGTTGGGACGATCAGTGTGAGCCGTGCCAACAAGGCACCAGCACGCACGACTGTTGGGACGATCAGTGTGAGCCGTGCCAACAGGACAACGACGAGTGTTGGGACGATCAGTGTGAGCCGTGCCAACAGGACAACGACGAGTGTTGGGACGATCAGTGTGAGCCGTGTCAACAGGACAACGACGAGTGTTGGGACGATCAGTGTGAGCCGTGCCAACAGGACACCAGCACGCATGAGTGACTTTGACTTGACTTTGACTTGAGACACCGCGTTATGTTTTTGATAAAGTACTTAAATTAAGGACATAAGTAATTTAAGGTAGGGTTATATTAATATTTCATTGTTAGGTTTTAAATAAGTTCAATTGCAATTGTTAAGGTTTTATTATAAATTAAGCTAAGGGTTTTACATTGTTATTGTTTTATTTTGCAAGTAAGGTTTCCAATAATTTTGCAAGTTAGGCTTCCAATAAGTTCCATTTCAATTAATGTTAAATATGGTATTCCCTGTATGGACATCACTCCTCTGTTCATATAGTAAAGTCAAGATTCTAGTTCATTAGTAAGTGGTGTGGATCCTTATTGTATTGATCCTTATTGCCATTATCGTCACACCGGACAGCCATACAACCGTTTAAATGAAATGATTGTTTTATTGGTGTGTTTTATCATGTTTCATTATTGCTTGATTAATGTTGTATATTTGTTAATTTGTAAAAATGGTTACAAATTCCAAAAGGAAAGGGGCGGATGTAACATGATGAGGACAAGCACTGTAGTTGTACATTACTCTCGGGAAATATCACGTGTCGTGAAACGTGATTTAGCCATGTTCCAAGAAGCGTGCCCTGATAGTGTTGTATAACCAGTGACTGGGTATAAAGAGGCTGCTTTCCACCGCCAGAGAGAGATTGGAGATTGAAGAGACCAGGAGAGAGAGAGCGTGAGCGGGCATTAGACAGGTTACTCAGTAGGACTGTACATTTGTAAATAAAATCCAATAATGTAGATGATAACGGAATGTTGTTGTTTACTGTTTTCCTACCTCCTTCGCTCTCGCCGCCGCTGTACTACACTTTTTGAAGAATATGAACAGCTCCTCTTTAACAAACAGAGACAGGAAAGAGAATTTGTTATTCCTGTCACAGAACTTTCGGACACCGAAGACAGACCACCATTTACTTTGATACTTACCGCTAGGCAGAGACACAAGCTATACGTGGTCCTCACAGCTGTCCAGCCTGCGGACAATATGGTGGTTGTGCATACATTTGTGGTATGATACCATTTAAATTCCGTTTTATAATTTATTTTTTATCTATTGCTGTTTTCGTATTGGAGAGATTTATAGAGTTGACAGTGTTTTAAAAACTTTGGATGAACATAAACAATTACTTGAAGAATATCAGCTACTTTTAATTATAAAACGAAACGACAAATTAAAATTTATCCCCATTTACCGGAGGAAATATAGGAACTGGATGAGACCAGACCACCATTTTGTCTAAACTTAACGTGTGACCCTAGAAGACGCATTGCAAACCATTGTCCGGTTTACATACAGTATGGCTTTAAGACTGTCAACTATACTGATATTGGAAATGCCACACGCAATGTCAGTAGAGGAAACCCAACCAGTAAACTCATATTCTTGAATCTTTTTTTACGAACCGAACCTGGGGCTATATAACTTATATATTTTGTGAATTAAAAATTAGAACTAAAGTTGACTTTGTTATTTAATAATTAATTTGGTGCTATCGTTGACCAGGAATTAATTTGTTTTTAATTTTCTTTTTGTAATGCCTGGAAATGAAAAAAACTGACAGTGTGCTACAAACATTAGACGTATTTTAAGTTCTTTTTGAAAAATATAAACAACTTCTTTTAACTTAACAGAGAAAGGAAAGAGAATTTGTTATTCCTGTCACAGAACTTTTGGACACTGAAGACAGACCACCATTTACTTTGATGCTTACCGCTAGACAGAGGAGACAAGCAATACGGGGGCTTCACAGCTGTCCAGTCTGCGGACAATATGGTTGTTGTGCATACATGTGTTTTATGATACAATTTAAATTCCGTTTTGTTGTGTGTAAGTTTTCTTAAAGGATATATATATATATATGTTTTCCTCGAGATTAAGGACAATAGGGCCAACCTCAGACAATTTACACTTATTCACCTATTGTTGGTTGTGACAGGAAACTTATGTAACAAATGTGATATTTCGTTATTTTGTATTTCCCATTTTCACATGCCGCGTCTGTATGACTGTGACTTATACCTGCATGTGTAACATGTTGATTTAAAAGCAGCAACATATAGAATCTATTATAAGACTGATTAAACGAACTGAATGCTTCTAAGAATTACTGAAGGTTGTCCGCTCATTTGGGAATACATGGTAAGTTCCGGCTTTTTCTACTGTATAAGAAACGCCGCACAATCAGTCTGGGCAGAGAACGCAACCAGTAAACTCATATTCTTGAATCTATTTTACGAACCGAACCTCTGGCTATAATACCTTAGATATTTAATGAATTAAATGTTGGAACTTTAGTTGACTTTGTTATATAGTAATATATCTGGTGCTATTGTTGACCAGGTTTTTTGTACATTTAATATATTTATTTTTATTACTGTTTTGGTATAATTGAAGAGATTAATAGAGTTGACAGTGTTTTAAAAACTTTGGATGAACTTTAACAATTACTTGAGCACTATAAGCTACTTTTAGTTAAAAAACGAAACGACAAAGCTCAAATCTATCCCTGTGTACAGGAGGAAATATAGGAACTGGGTGAGACCAGACCACTATTTTGTCTACACTTAACGTGTGACCCAAGAAGACGCATTCCAAACCTTTGTCCGGTTTGCATACAGCATGGCTATAAGACTGTTGGCTTTGTCGACTGTACACTATCTGAATTAATTGGTGTGAAGAAGTGAATTATTTTGTGTTTTTAAGGGTTTTAAATTGTTCTGGTAAGACGTTCTTTTATTCAATCCGCACCAAGGATCGATTTGGGGGCCTATGTACAGCAATGGGGGATATTTCGTTATTGTATACTTCCCATTTTCACTTGCCGCATCTATATGACTGTAGCTGATACCTGCATGTAAAACGTGCAGATTTATGAGCAGCAATAAACAGAATCTATTATTAGACTATTCCACGAACTGACCAGTGTTTCTCAGAATTACTGCAGGCTGTCCACATATTTGGGCATGTCTGGTCAGTTCTTGTCATCTTATACTGTATTTAAAACGTCAACATCACAAAATAAAATTCCAGAAACAGAAAACTGGGACAATGATTACAATTCCGGGGATAAACCAGCTACCAGTTCAAGTCCGCATTTCAAGAAAATAGAAGTTTCGTGGGCTAGCTATGCCACATGTAGACGGTTTTATTGTAATGGTCCGCAGTACCGTTCCGTGTTTGACTAATTTGCAGTGTTTTATTTCGTTTATATGGAGTATAAGTTTTCCGAAGACGGTTAGAAAACAATTGAACAATTGTTGCAGCATAAACGTTCGGACAATTATGGTATCTAGACTTTATATTGAGGTTGAGGGAACGATTACAGCCGTAGTGAATACCGACATGAATACCGAAAGAGTTTGCCAGAGAATAATGCAAAAACAAGAGGGCCATAGTGGCCCTAAATCGCTCTCCTGATTTAACAATCTCAAAAAAAATTCTAAGATTTGACCCCCTGACCTAGTTTTTGACCCCACTTGACCCAATTTCGAACTTGTCCGAGCTTTTATCAAAATAAACATTTTGACCAATTTTCATGTTGATTGTGCTAAAAATAAGGTCTCTAGAGTGTCCAAAAGGTTTTTCTCAGATTTGACCCTGTGACCTAGTTTTTGACCCAACTTGACCCAATTTCAAACTTGTCCGAGATTTCATCCAGATAATCATTCTGACCATTTTTCAGTTTGATTGGGCTAAAAATAAGGTCTCTAGAGTATCCAAAATGTTTTTCTAAGATTTGACCCCGTGACCTAGTTTTTGACCCCACTTGACCCAATTTCAAAGTTGTCCGAGATTTCATCATGATAATTATTCTGACCAATTTTCAGGCTGATTGGGCTAAAAATATGGCCTCTGGAGTGTCCACAAGTTTTTTGTAAGATTTGACCCCTTGACCTAGTTTTTGACTCCACTTGATCCAATTTCGAACTTGTCCGAGATTTCATCAGGATAATCATTCTGACCAATTTTCAGGTTGATTGTCTAAAAATATGGCCTCTAGAGTGTCCACAAGGTAAATGTTGACGACAAACGGCGGACGACGGACACATGACGACGCACGACGGACGACGGACATCACATAACCCCAAAGGCTCACCTTGAGAAGGTGAATGGATTTTTCGTTGAACTCATAGACAGTTATATTTCCAGTCAAAATACTATACAGCGTAATCATGCGCGCATTGCATTTATTAAGTGTCGTAATTGTAGGGACATGGGCAGGTAATTATGAAAAATGCCGTGTTTTTTCAAAAACAAAACAATTTCCAAATTGTTAGGTCGAAATGGATGGTAAGTCTCGTTATAGAACTTACCCAGTATAAAGTGTACTTAGGGGAACTCGAGAGTAGTTGTTCTTAAGTAAAAGATTTAATACTAAAGGGCGAAAAGCAGTTTATTTCTACTAAACAGCTGCACGCGTATAATTTAACACTGGTTCACGCGTAAAATTATAGCCGACACTTTCATTTATAATTGTTGGAGGCGGCGGACTTAGATATCGCTCGCGAGGATTTGATAAAATTGTTTGGAGAGTATCATTTTATGATGACCCGTACAAAGCGTAGTGTATTGCCATTTATCAGAAAGGTGTCTTTGTTTTTGTTTGAGACGGTAAAGGAAGGGCAATTGAGAGGAATGAAGAATGTAATCAAAAATATATCGGAACAACAAATTAACTTAATTCATTGGGTTGAGGAACAAATAACCGTTATGAATAAGTCGAGAGAAATAATATCTAGAATAGGAAAGCTTTCAATCAAATAACACTAGGCTTGAGAAAATTAGATATGAAACTGACTGATATAACGGAATTTTATTTCATAGTATTGCGGCTTTAACCCATTTCATTCACTATCATTATACTCAATTACTTCATAGTTTGAGTATATTACGTCAGGTGGTCCAAAATGCATTTATCTTTAATAACGATTTAAAATCCGAATTAATTGTACTCGTCACAGGAAAAATATCGCCGGAGGTAATTACTCCTTTACAATTAAAGTCACTGCTAATTAATATCCGCAAAAAGATTCCTAGGTCAGTAAAATTGCCGGTAAATCCAGAGAGGAAATTATGGGCATACTATAAGATTTTAAAAGGAACAGCATTTATGGGAAGGGATCAGATTATAGTAATTCTTTCTATTCCATTGTTAGAGCAAATGCAACGATTCGAATTATTTCGAGTTCTTAATTTGGAGGTTGCGTTGAACTATACACTATACGACTGATGATCTAGTAACTTTAATCTCGGGTAATCAAGAAAATATGATGTATGAACTTTCGGATCCTTTTATACAATTGCTCCGGAAAGCAAATTTCGATCAAATAGATTTGGCAAAGAAATTGTACGAAACCTTTCCCGATATTAATGACACTATTTCGTTACCACCAATTATGGAGGATGTTGAGCAAATACCAATGAATAGATTTATTTCTCATATACAGGGTCGGCCAATGTTAAATCTATCATTTTAAGAAAAATATGGTTTTGGAGGAATTCCGGGATTCATTGTAATCCTTTTTCTTAAAATCACGACTGTAGGTATAGTAAAATATAGGAAACAAATCTATGTAAGGTTGACTGAAAATTTGTACAAAACGAAAAAATGGTTCCCACGAGACTGACCTAGAGCTACCTAGTAGAGGTGCGAAACCACTAACGTTGCACTTACGGATGGAGGAAGCGTCCACTCTTACACAGTCGGGAAACCGGGACAACAGTGTCGCTCTTTATCCTCAAATAGACTTTGCGGAGAATTGTGTTATATTGGAAAAAAATATTTTTGCGATAGTGATCAAATGTTTTCCGGTAAAAGCTGTAATTGTTTTCAAGTGTAGAAAACACTTTAATGATCCGTATTCTATATAGACAATGTCTCTAGATAACGCAATGTTGATTATCTAGTAGTAAAGCGGCTGGAGTACCTAACAATGGTTTCCTGGTACTTCTCTCACCAGTTCAACCACCACATCCTTTCCTCGCCTCCAGCTGCTATCTTGTGATTTTTATAAAGGTCTTTATCCTCCGAAATAACCGATAATATTACTGTTTTGTTTTGATGATATGCCTCGACAGACATTCATCTTGAGAAAGAGAGGTGTGTAATGTTATGAGGTAACAGGCGCTAATTCTTCGATATTTCCTGGGGCCGACGATTGTATCAATATTGTAATCCGTATGAGTATAGTTCGGACTTAAAGAATATTTGGAGTTATCGTTTATATTTTATCTACGAAAATCCACTCTACGAACCGGTCATCTATATGGCTATTTTTCGTTATAACAGCACACAAACTTCTAGGTGCCACGACTTCAGAATTAGTTTATACAACGTATACAACTACGTAACGGACACTGAGATTAATAAAAAAAAACCACAATGTCGAAGGATAATAAGACATCATCACATAATATAATTCCAGAAACAGAAAACTGGGACAATGATTACAATTCCGGGGATAAACCAGCTACCAGTTCAGGGGATTCAACCAGCTACCAGTTCAAGTCCGCATTTCAAGAAAATAGAAGTTACGTCGGTTAGCTGTGCCAAATGTAGACGGTTTCATTGTAATGGTCCGCAGTGCCGTTCCGTGTTTGACTAATTTGCAGTGTTTATTTCGTTTATATGGACTATAAATTTTCCGAAGACCACTAGAAAACAATGGGACAATTTTTGCAGAATAAACGTTTGGACAATTTTGGTTTCTAAACTTTATATTGAGATTTAGGGAATGTAACATAGTAAGAGTTTCCATAAATGTATATTTTTAGGTTCAATCAATATATGTTAAAGTACATAATTCTAGAAAGAATTCAACCACTGTGTAACGTCACGTTTTCTTAATTAGTTAATTTCATTTTAAGGACATGTATACTTTAATTAGCTACATGATATATTATTAATTAGAATCTCTTGTATAATAGATAAAAAAGTTGTCAATCAAAGTTGCTTATATTCATAATGATTGGTCAGAATGGACTCTTCCATCTAGTGGACTAGTCTATTCTGCCCACAAAACAATTGTTATAAAAGTTAGGGAATTCTGAAATTGTGTTGGTCTTGATTCTCGAAATTATAGAACTATCTAGATAAGAACTGGGTTGTTTGGGTTTGTTATTATTTACGTTACATACGTATATCTATTTTGGTGCCGTGACCAGGATCTTTAGTTATCTACGATAATGCAATCAGGTAACATTTCTGTTATCTCTTTCTTTTGAAGTAACTGAGTACTTTAGTAATAATTCAATTCACACAATGTATTAATGTAGCAGTGATTTCTATGAGTTGAAGTTTCTAGTGAAAAGCAAAATGGCAGAAGAGGGAGAAATTTCACAAATATTTCTAGGATTAAAACAAGAGCTAGAAAATGTTTCGCAGGCTTTGACTACCCAAAGCATCAATCAATCAATCCCTATCTTTGATGGCACTCCATCTCAATTCAGGGCATGGGTGAAGGCCATAGATAAGTTCAGTATTTAACGAATTTATCAGATGATAAAAAGAAATTGGTCGCCTATCAATCGTCCGGGGGTGCTGTAAGCGGGGTCATGGACCGTTTTATAGGCAGTCATCAGGGTTGCTCCTGGGGTGAACTCCGAGAAGAACTACGCGTTTCTCAGAAATATCTGATCCACGAATGGCCATGTCATTATTAAAATTCATTAAGAAATCTCCAAATGAATCCATTCATGGGTACGCGGAACGCATCATAACTTTAGCCGAGGAGGCCTACCATGGTGTCCAGGTTGGCCCCATCTAGAACAGGCAATGGTTGATGCATTTGCCGAGGGGTTGATAAGTCCATATTTGAAATTAAAAATATTGCGAGACAGACCGCAGACATGACAAATTGCTATCAACATTGCTACAAATGAAACAAACTTGTACAATAGAGTTTATGGGCCAGAAACTAGTAGACATTAAAGACATGAACCTATGGATGTCAGTCACCTTCGTGGCATGAAGTGTTTTAAATGCGGTCAGAAAGGCCACAAGAGTAAAGATTGTATAAATATCAATGAGAAAATAAATAGAGAAAGCTCATGTGCTATGAGTGTGGACAGGAAGGCCACATCATGGCCTTCTGCACAGCACGACAAAACGAACCAAAACGACCAATGGGTCATGGTTCAGGTAGTAAGGGCACTTTAAACTGAAACATTCTGTTCATGTAGAAGTCGATGAACAGATTTATCACCAACGCTTTGACAAATTTTCCATAAATATTTCGGGAAATCCAATTTCATGTTTAGTAAAATTGGGAAAGCAAAAATATAGAACTCTTGTAGACACTGGGGCTGAGGTTTTACTAATGCATCGCCGCGTGTATGATCAATTGGTAAATAAACCAAAATTAATGAAGAAATTTGTTAATTTGCAGTCAGCAAATGGAACAAGTTTAATGTCGATGGAAGCATTAGTGTTACTCTTAGTATCGGTGGTACCGAAATGTCGCAAGATTTCTATGTTGTAAGCGATCTTAATAGAACTTTAACTTTAGGCCTCGACTGGTTACAAAAGAATAAAGTTGGGTTATATTTTGACTTAAAGCTTTTACGCATGAATGAAAAGACATATGTTAACTTGAAACAAGACATTCACATTGCTTCTACACCTTTTTAAAACATTGCACAACCTTGAAACCAAACACTGCACAGATTTCGTATGGGAAAGTAAAACCTAATCCTAATTTACCATCACAGGAGGTTTATAAATTATCTCAAATTGAAAAAGGATTTATTGTCAACACACCGGGCTTACAAATTGAACACTTCAATCATTAAGGATTGACCATATAAAGACGAGTGTACCATCCACAAAGCAATGCACGAGTTGAGAGATTCCACAGGACATTACATGACATTTTGGCAAAGAAAGTACAGGAAAAAT
This sequence comes from Fragum whitleyi, assembly GCA_948146395.1. Taxonomy (NCBI): domain Eukaryota; kingdom Metazoa; phylum Mollusca; class Bivalvia; order Cardiida; family Cardiidae; genus Fragum; species Fragum whitleyi. Next base: position 13,649,441 of record OX411560.1, read on the forward strand.
AAAAATACTTGGGACCTTTATTTAAATCAGACTTTGGCAGCTATACGATTTAATATAAGTGAATCTTCAAAGTATTTGCCATACTTCCTTCTGTATAACCGAGATGTTTTTCTAACTGTTGACAATCTTCTAAAGCCTCGTAGAAAATATGCAGGAGAAGATATGCATCAAATCGCTCTTCAAGAACATTATAAATCCTTTATAAAAGTACAAAAACACATGAAAAAGGCTAAGCTGCGACAAGCTGAATACGCTGACAAAAATGCAAAAATAATTGCATTTGAAATAGGTGATCCTGTCTATTATCGAAATCATCAAAGAAAAGGTAAGTTAGATCAAAAATGGAAACCTTATTACCGTATCATAGAAAAGAAAGGTCATGTTTCTTATGTAATTTAAAATCAATTGGATGGCTCTACAAGCCATATACATGCAGAATCATTACGTCATGCAAACATTGACAACTGGGATATAAACCCTAGCTAAAGATTCTCGACTCAGAAACGCTACATTAGCAGCACCCATGCACAATGAATCAGATAGCGAAACTGATTCTAAATCAGATCAACCACCTCAAAATATTATACACAAATACAGACATGAACGAGAAAATTCAGAGGAAGAAGATGATATTCCTCTCATGGAATTATCAAAACGCATGAGACAAAAACACAATTCAGACTCACATTCCACACCTTCTTCTGAAGAGGAAGAGGAAGCAATGTAAGTTGAAAATATAAAAGTTGTTCAAAAACAACGGTCGTCTATGAAATTGGATGCAAATACAAAAGCAGACAAAGTTAAGAACCTGTTAAAGGTTATATCAGATATTTTATAGATAGACCTCAGTTTGTACATAAATAATGTATTTTTTTATCTTACTGGTATTAACTGTAAGATCAGGTACTTGGTTTTTGTGTTACCCCTCATATAAGCTGAATTTCAAATACAGGACAATGTCATTTTCCAAAAAGTACATGATGTTTATATGAACAATGGCCGATGGTTACTCACATTTGTTCATGACTTAAAACATTTCTATTCATTTATTGACACTGTTGCACAAGATGTTAAGCTTAGTGAAACTATCTTGTCAAGCGAATTACAATTCCTGCAAAAATGTAACTATACTGGGATATACGAAACATATGATAGCCTCAGTCTTGAGATTGATATGATTAAAGACACCCTTTCATCAATCACTGAACGTTTTGACCAAATCAATGTATTGAGTAAACCTAGAAATAAAAGATCTTTGTTGCCAATCATTGTACAAGCAATGAGTGCTTTATTTGGAACGTCATCAGAAGATGACCTTGATGGTATTAATCAAAGATCTTGCTGAAAATTAAAGGAATATTGTCCATGATTTAAAGTTAGGTTTATCGGTTCTCAATATGTCTCGGATTGAGATAGCTGAAAGCAGAAGAAGTATTATGGATCTGATTAAATGTATACGAAAATTCGACCATGAAATATTCAAGCTAAAACAGGACTTCGCAAAGAATTTCTTAAGGCTCGAACAAATTTTGATCTCTTATATGCAATTTTATTTGATAATTAATGAAATTAAAACTATGAGTCTTAATGCAATCACGTATCTAAATGATCTCAAAATTGAATTGAATAGTCTAGCAATAAATCAACTGTCCGTAAATACAATCTCCCCGATAGAACTTAAGGCAATCCTTTTGGATATACAAACTAGATCTCCGAATAACTTTAAATTACCATTAAATCCTGAAAATGATATTTGGATTTTTACAAAGTGGTCTGCTTATTTGCAAGATAATGAAATAAGAATTGTCATGAAAATTCCACTAATTAATACTAAAGAACAATACCAAGTATATGAAAGCCATAATCTACCAGTGCCAGGTTACACAGCAAATGAAAACATACTGACAGTTCAGTACGACCTGGAAAGTAATAATTTCATGATTTCACACGACAGAAGTAAATATGTACTTATGACAGAATACGAATTTAAGATGTGCTCCAACACAGACATTAATTTTTGTACACATAAACAAGCACTATATTCAACGAGTTTTAATAAGAATTGTGTTAATCACTTTATTTTTGAACGACAGGAAAAAAATTCGACAACTATGTCAAACAACTGTTTCGTCCTATAAAGACTTTACAATGGTCAAATATCTAATGCCTGGAATTTGGATATTAGCATCAAATAAACCTCATGACCTTACTATAGTTTGTAAGAACCCTTCTCTAAATCAACAAGTAATCAAAACTACACAACCATTGTTTACAACACACTAAAATGAATACTGTCGAACAGTAAGTAATAGTTTCGTCATACCAGAGTACTATGAATGGAATAAACAAATAAGTCATTTAGATTCCTTGAACAATTTATAGAAAATCTATCAAATATCCAGTGAATCATTTCAAGATCAAATCAAGAATGAATTTGACAACATCAGTCATGTTAACATACCTGTGTCATTACAAAATATAAAACAAATGAAATTGGATTCTTTCTTAAATCAACTGAAAACAAATAATTATGGGAACATAGAAGACACAGAAACAAGTTACATGTGTATAATCCGTGGGGTATTGTAATTGCTTTTATTGGAACTGGCATTATAGTGATAACTGCCATCATCTTTTGTTGCAAAGTAGGATTATGTCCGTGTTCAAATAGGTTTACTCAGTTATTTCATTCAATGGGAGGTAACACTGAAACAGTACCTGTGGCATACAGACACGTCCACAAGTAATAGAGGTGATGGAACAAGTCGTTAACGACGTAGATGACGTCGACGAAAGGAAAATCCCTTCCACATCACAGGCTCTAGAAACTCTTCTGACAGGGAGAAGAGAAAATTGATTTGGTACATTAAGGTTACAATATGTCATAACCAGATGAACAGAAACGTGCTATGAATAACCCACAAGAATGTAGAATAAATTATGAATAATTAAAACAAACAAACAAATACTACATCACTGTGCCTTGGTAAAACTCTCAAGGTTTATTAAGGACGAAGATTGAAATAAAATTTGGGTTAAATACCAAGTCCTTATGTGTCATCCTCAAGATACACAAAGGTGAAGAAAACAACCCTTATCAAGTCCTGTAGTGTTACCCTAAAGGTACAAATGGATGAAGATTTTAACTATTGTTATTTCTAGATAACGATTTGGACGTTATGAGAAAATACTTTGGCAAGGAACCACCTGCACCATCACCACTTCCCAAAGGCGCTCGTTGTCAATATCCATGTAACTACTACGACTCCACGCAAACTAAACACTTCGACATTGGGACCACAATCACTTCAAAGTTATTTGGCCAGCCAAGGACAATCGCCATCGACGACAGACGAACAACAACAATAAACATTTTTTCAAATAACGATAGATAACTTGAAATTTCTTTTAATATTTAGAAACTAAAATAAATTACTGAAGATGGGTAGGTGTGTAACATAGTAAGAGGTTCCATACATGTATATATTTAGGTTCAATCAATATATGTTAAAGTTCATAATTCTAGAAAGAATTCAACCACTATGTAACGTCACGTTTTCTTAATTAGTTAATTTCATTTTAAGGACATGTATATTTTAATTAGATACATGATATATTATTAATTAGAATCTCTTGTATAATAGATAAACAAGTTGCCAATCAAAGTTGTTTATATTCATAATGATTGGTCAGAATGGACTCTTCCATCTAGTGGACTAGTCTGTTCTGCCCACAAAACAATTGTTATAAAAGTTAGGGAATTCTGAAATTGTGTTGGTCTTGATTCTCGAAATTATAGAACTATGTAGATAAGAACTTGGTTGTTCGAGTTTGTTATTATTTACGTTACACCTGTGGCTAAACGTCTCTTTGATTCTACATGGTTAGTTATCTCAAGGACCGGCTTGAACTTTGCTTTGGTGTGTATTGGCCAACATACTGAAGTACGGGCAAGGCCGCCTGTTGACATAATTAAAGTTGAAAATGGATGTATTCTTTATATGAACCCTATATAGTTGGTAAATCTAGTATAGACAATGATCAGTATATGAATCTGAAAATTATGAATTTCACTGACTCATTTATTTGGAAACCATTTAAAGATCAATACCCAAATATGACAAGTATTGACATACCGAAACGATTGACCCCTATGGATGACACGTCACTGGACAATTTATTACGTCAGTTACGTTTGATTCAGTTAACAACGACGACAAAAGCTTTAGCCCTTTGTATATTTGCAGTCTATTGCTCTCTCTGGTGTGTACTTCTGTTGTATTATATTATTGCATTAAACGAAAGTATAGTTATGTTCTGCCAGATTGCTTATGTAAAAAGTGTGTCAAGAGACAACTGGGCGCTGAACCAACTGTAGTTGAACTCCGATCCAAGGAGTCGGACAGGAGTGGACTGTCCACTGCACCTGTGTTGGATGGAACCTACCGACAGAATAAAGCTACATTGTACCCTTATACATTAACAGAAAGTTTACAGGCATGAATCATTAAGTCCACAAGGTTACTCTCAAAGTGCTTTATGGTGAAGAATGTATTTTATAACCTTGTTGTTTCACCTGTTTCACCTTATAACCTATCCAATTAGGACAAGAGTGACAGGTGAATGTGACTTTAGAATTTTTCTCTGAACCTCTGAACATTCTGTATTTGTTCGCCAGACCGAGTGGAAGCACTTTTATTTCATATTTCAACATGAATTCCGAATGGGAAATATTTTCCTTCGAAATTTCAAAAATAGCTGAAGAAATAATTACAACACGGATAGCTCATCTACCGCAACGTTACGCTGGACATCTAGCCACCGAACTTGGCTTTCGCTTGGCGACTCATGTGGTCAGGCGTAATCAACGCAATTGGAATATATCGCCAGGTGACACGGACACGACATATATTTATGTCGCTATGCGCGACGTCGTTGAATCTACTGTTGGATTAACGGAGACGCATGGACCACGAACACAGGCGATGTTGGCTACCCTCCAGCGTGATGACCAACTACGTCAAGAACGTCGGGAAACAGACTCTCCTGTGTCGGCGCTGGCAAAAACAATATTTAAAAAATAACTGGAACTTATATCTCTGGATTATCTATGGATTAACTCGTGATCATTATTGTTGGATTTTAAATTTTTGTGATACCAATTTTTTGGATAATAATAGTTAATATGAAGTAATGACTGATACATTTGAATTTTATTGAATTTATCCCAGAAATTGTTTTTATATTTGTTTTTGTGTTTGTAATTGTTTTTTTATATTATATTACTTACTTGCCATTTATCTTATTCATTTAATATTGACAAAATTTATTGTTTATACTTTGTAGGAATTCTTAATTTAGGAATCAACACATGTTTACGTTTTATATTGTTTTTTCAACCAGTAGAAAATTTATAACTTGGGGAGGCATGTAACATATTAGGCCTTGACAGGTGTAAACAACGCAAATCTTATTGTGTTACGAGGCTCCGCCTTACGTTACCTGTATGCTTACTGTATGTATCACCTAGGTATCACCTAGGTAGTATAAATAACCCAGCACTGCTGAGAGAGGCGGATTACGCATAGTACTGAATTACGCTTAAGATGAGATGTTTGGTTGTACTGATATTCTGTCGGTAGTAACTTGTAAATAAATTATGTAGTTTGACTTTTCATCAGGTGTTTTTACTTTCACCCCATCTTGTGTACCTGGACTGCCGCATTGCTGTGACACATATCGTTGACCAGGATTTTGTACTAATAATTAATTAATATATATTGCTGTTTTCGTATTGAAGAGATATATAGGGTTCACAGTGTTTTAAAACCTTTGGATGAACTAAAACAATTGTTTTTAAAGGAGGTTCAGTTTAAAAAGCAAGTCGTCTGTTTTTTCAACCCACACCAATGATCAATTCGGGTCCTTTGTACAACAATTTGGTCTCAGGGCATAGCAAACGTTATTAATCATTTTGACGGCAACCCTAAAGTATTTAAAAACTGGGTAAAAAATATTGACCAGTATTCAGTGCTAGTAGGGTTGATTAATGATAGCATAAAATTAACAGCCTATTAGTCAAGTGCGGGTCCTGTCAGTAACTATATTCGCCGTCATTTTGATGACCATCCCATACATGACTGGGATAGGTAACTAGAAAGCCATGAATGGCTTGAGTCGCTCCACAGGCTTGAAATTCTTGTAATTAAAAATCTAAGTTTTGACTAGATTTTTAGATATTTTGGGTTCTACGGATGTTGAACTGATTTTCAGTTTCCACAATTTAACATATAGAGAAATGACCTATGCCAATAAAAAACATATATTTCATCCAATGACAATAATTTTTTGCTGCATGATAATGGGTCACCCAAGGATCATATTATTGAAGTTTGATTGATATCCATCCATTTTCAAAGTTTTCACTATATAACATATAGAGAAATGACCTCTTCCCATAAAATACAAATTTTTCATCCGATCACAATAATTTTTGGTAGACTGATAAAGGGTCAATCAAGGATCATTCCAGTGAAATTTGATTGATATCCATTTATTCCATCCTGAGAAAATGAGTTTCAAAGTTTGCAATATATAACAAATAGAGAAATGACCTCCGCCCATAATATACATATTTTTCATCCGATCACAATAATTTTTGGTAGACTGATAAAGGGTCACCCAAGGATAATTCATGTAAAATTTGGTTGATATCTATCAATTAGATTCTGAGAAAATGATTTTCAAAGTTTCCACTATATAACATATAGAGAAATGACCTCCGCCAATAATATATATATTTTTCATCCAATCACAATAATTTTTTTGTAGACTGATTTAGGATCACCAAAGGATCATTCATGTAAAATTTGGTTGATATCTATCAAATAGATTCTGAGAAAATGATTTTCAAAGTTTCCACTTTATAACATATAGAGAAATGACCTCCGCCCATAAAATATATATTTTTCATCCGATCACAATAATTTTTGGTAGACTGATAAAGAGTCACCCAAGGATCATTCATGTAAAATATAATTGGTATCCATCAATTAGAACCTGAGAAAAGCCATTTTTTACCATATTTGGAAATTAGCCACGCCCATTAAATCCACGTTTTTCATTGGATCAAAATTTCTTGAACAACTTAGAAAGAGGGTCACCCAAGGAGCATTCCTGTGAAGTTTGGTTGAAATTCATCCATTAGTTTCTGAGGAGTAGATTTTTAAAGAAAAAATTTAAGACCGGACGCACGGACGCACGGACGGACGGACGGACGCACGACGGACACAACGCCATGACAATAACCCCAGTGGCTTTCAGCCAGTGGAGCTAAAAACAGGAATTACAAAAACGATTTTTGGAAATAGTTGACCCCAACATGCACAGCTCATGCTTAGGTGTTTAAAACACAAACAATGGGAGTCTATCCAAATGTTCGCCGAAAGATTAATTGCACTCGGAAGATTCATTAGAAGGAATTCCGGAAGTTGTAGGAGATAGGCAATTGTTTAACCATTTCGTTGATGTCCTGTACAAGGATACAATGAAAATGAAAATTATGAGGGATAACCCCCCAACATTACAAGATGCAACAGACTTGGCTTACTGCCGAGCAATATTTATTAAAAAGGTTGAACTTGCGACTTGGGCATGACCGAACGGAAAATAGGGACAATAGATCACAAGAGCCTATGGAGGTTGACCAGACAAAATATAAAAATAGGAACTCGAGTTTAAATTGTGAGTTAAAAGCCTTATTGCGAAGTTTTGTCTCAACAAAATAAGATTGTAGCTGCTACACAAGATAGTTCCCAAAATAATAATAAGAAGAAGAATAATTTCGTTTCTTAAAATAGAACGCCTCGTCGGTGTTATGCCACTGCATTCAACCGTTCTATCTACCTTGAAAAAAATTAAAGAAGCAAGTTACATCGTATTCCAGAAATTTTTAAAGAGGATGGTCAATTCTCATACATCGACGCAAGGAAATGGGGCAATCAAACGTTTGTTCTTTCAATCTTGTGCTAAAACATCATTTATTCCAGACGTTTTAGCGGTAGACTAGCTGTTTTAGTCAACAAATCAAACAACAGTATTTCAACATCCGTATGGAGAAAACTCCACAGTATTTCAGGAACTACCATTTCAAAACCATCAGCTCATTATTTGGGCCAGATATCGAAAAAGCACGAACACTGAAAATAATACAGAAAGACAGGGGCTTACAAAAATAGAGAATCGCAAATCAAGCACTCTTTGAATTCCAACACCATCAACTGCGCTCAAAAGATTTGGAAAAGCCGGATTATATCAAAGGACACCCGACGAACAACGGCACCCTTATGCATCCAAGAAGTAGCCAAAATTCAGAACAAGAAGTAGGGTAATTTTGGAATTAGCCATGCACGAGTTAAGAAAACAACAGGTCAATAAATCATATAATAAATAAGAAATCATTCAAACTTGGTTATGTTGTATTGTTATGTTATGTTTTGTTGTATTGTGTTATGTTATGTTTTGTTATGCTGTGTTATTTCATGTTTTTTTTAAATTTATTTTCTTTTTACAATATTATCTATGGTTGAACAAAACTGTTATTACATTACTTATTTAAAATGTTTTGTCATTCATCTATGATATTCAAAAGTAATATTTTGATTATACAGGAGCCAAGGTAAGAATAGTAACTATTGCAAACAATTTACCTTCTGGTAATTCCAAAATCATTAAGATCTGTAAAACACTTTGGGTCAACCCTCCCCCTTCCCAAAAACAGCCATTAAGCATATAAATATTTTCGGATTAAAATCAAGCTTTTCTGAAATTGTTATTAGTAAGGTTGTTTTCAAAAATAATGTGATCTGCGTACATAGTTACAAAATTACATAGTTCAGAGTTTCAGAGAAGGCTTGCTCGAATTTTAAGGGTAGTGGACATTTGATACCATTAGGAAACCTCAATTAAAACTATTAAAGTTTATGACTTCAAAACATTGTAAAACTATTACAGGTCCACAGCTTTAATGACACATCCTAGGCTTGGCGCTTCACCATTAACACTATTCTTTGATGATTCCTAGGGATCCCATGGGTCCCTATTTGTATTAAAAAGAAGTATACGGTTTAACATGCCTTTTTTTTTTAAAAAAAAAGCTGAATGCAACCGTGATATTTTGTTTTCAAACAAGAGAGCGGCCTACAAGTGCTTACGACCGACTGCTCAGTGTTAGACGACGACAACGACGATGATGCCAATAGCAATGCCAAGAGTTTCCTTCGAAAACAGCCATGCAAATAAAAAAAATAATAAGAAGGTATAATGCACGATTTTTCACCCTGGCAGGGCGGAGCCTAAGTAACGGGTCCATGCACTTAAGGTTAAGGTAAATCAGGCTTTATTAATTATTATTTACGTCTAAAGATAGTCGACATAATTAACTTGCGACGGTAAAGCGAAGGTTGGTAACCAAAACCACGTAACTTCAGCTTGTTATGAGGCTTTGGTAACCCAACGATGAAACATGTTCACTTTCTCTAAGCACGTGATTTCGTTTTGGTGTTAGGATACAGTTATTTGAACGCGATCACGATTATTGCCGACTAACTTTTCAGTGAATCCAACATATTTAAAATTTAACTCGCCAAATAACGTCACGGCTAAGCCCCGCCCTGCCAGTTCATTAATAACACAGAATAGATAATCCTAACCGTTTAACTTAATCTTTTAGAGACCGCGTTTACAAGCTTTCGAAAGTCTATCAACGTTAAATGGAATAACTATTTAGCACATTTGAAACTACATATTATATAAACAATGCTACAGATACAGAGTGAATTTTTGGATTTCAATTAAACTTATGTAAATAATTAATAGGTGAAGAAATTATTTTTTTATTTAAGTTGAGTTATGAAACTAAAAAACCTGACTGTTCAATCTGTATGAATACGCAAAGCCCAGTGAGATTAGGTATTTAATTTCATACCTCCATGAAATCAACAAATTACTCTTCATATCTTTTGATTTATGATCATGAAGCAAAAAATGTAAAAAATTGTCAACAATGAAGCAGTTTTCTTAAAGCGCTACTCTTTGCGAAAGCTAACAAAATAGCTGCGTTTTCAAAAAATTAATTTCAGTGAGAAAAGAAAAACAACTTTTCAGCCAATCAAAATACGCGAAATCTGATGGAATCAACAATAATTTTTTTGCTTGTATTAATCCTATATTGTGGATACTCAATGGAATCATCTCGTCGAAACGATTCCATTAAGTACCGGAAACATCGGGGCCCGAGGTTATAAAACTTTTCTCAGTCTCAACAGAGAATTTTCTCTTATTTCAAATTCGAAAAATGTATTAAAATAAAAGATAATATAAATAACTTATTAATATTATCTTTTATGTAAATACATTAACCCTTTGCTGTTTAATCCCTGCTTTTTACGTGCCTGTGATTTTATGATTGAGAAAACATTGTGAAAAAAGAAGAAATTGCTTCTGACAAGCAATTTCTTCTTTTTTCCACTCTATTTTCTACCCTACTGAATCGTTATTTTTCAGATTAAATCCACTTTTAATTTTCGTCTGCAAAACCTTTGAATTTGGACAGGTCCAAAATTTCGTAAAACAGGAAATTGTTAAAATCAGTATTAAAACATAATTATGGCTTTAATCTCAAATTTGAAAAAAAATGAGTTGAGAATGAGAAAATTTTTATTACCTTCGTCCCTGGTTTCATTCAGAAATGGAAATTTAGACTGGAAAAATACCTTCTTATCTGTAACTCTGTGCGATTAATACTGTCAATCAATTATCTGATTAATTAATCGATCTGATTATTATATTTTTTTAGTTTTCAAGGATAATTTATATTTTAAGAATGTTTTCAGTCTCTTTTTAAGAAGCTATATGCTGACCTTTACAAGTATTTCCACAAATCAAACGGTCAGTGCAAAACTATTGAAGTTGCCTGTAAAAAAAGGCAACTACAGTAGGTTTTTACTAACATATATCCCTAGAAAGATCTAATTATTATAATACAAATTATTTGCGCCTGTACGCGAGATTTCCAACAATTTCAAATATGCGCAAAGCAAAGACTTTGGCAAGCCTGTGCATCCTCACAGACTGGCCAGAGTCTTTTCTATGCGTTTAGTAGATAGATAAGGTCTCAAAGTAATTGTAGACCATCAGGGCCCGAGATTATAAAACTTTTCTCAGGCTCAACTTAGAATTTTCTCAAAAAGTTAGATTAATGTATGAAACTAAAAGATAATATTAATAAGTTGTTTTTCATAACAACTTATTAATACTATCTTTTATATGAATACCTTAAAATGAGTATTAAATCAAAATTGCGGCTTTCATCTCAAATTGAAATTCAGTAAAGTTTTGAATTGAGATTCAGAAAAGTTTTATAACCTCAGGCTCGGGTATCTTCATATCCACAGTAAGTGACTTTCGACGCTTCTCAATATTCGCACCTTACGAATGTTTCAAATTTTTGGAAACGTCACGCAAAGGCTCATTTTACAAACTCAAACCTTAACTTGCTTCTTTTAGAGAATCTAAATAAGCATCTTCTTTTTTCCATTCAAGGTCGATGTGAGTACTGGCTAAGTTTAAAGCTTCGCCGACACGTTAGGATTAAACTGTCCCTGATTCACTACCACGTACCAATCCAACGACGTCCGTTCACCAAAAAGTTCACTTGGTTCAATTCTAAGTATAAGTCTTGGTGTACCATCATTGATATTTAGGATTCATCTTATTGTTCATTTTACGACGTTAATCGTAATAATAGACGAATTATATCTTCCAGTAAAAAGACATACACATGCTGTGATTTTTTTTATATTAAGCAAAATTGGATTTCACAATTTAACTCAGTGTGGTAACTAGAGCTCATGTATTTTCTCTATCATTAAAAACTTCTGTGTTTTGTCCGTCATTAAAAACCGTATTATCTGTCATTTTATAGAAAATCAGTTGACATATATTTCACTGTATATACATTTTGTGTTGTGTTTGCATTTAAACTGCGTTTAAAAAGAGAAAGTTTCTGATTGCAGAAAGGCGCAATTTATTGTCACATTGTTAGCAAGGTATTGGATTTTCTTCATACCTGTACACTTTTTTCTTCGTTTTATTTCTCGGGGTGTTATTTATTTTAACAACAGGAAGATAGCCTGTATACAAGTTCTTGCCTTTTAAGTTATGGTATCTTTAGAGTTGGCAGTTTTCAAGGGCGTAGCTCCCATTACGCAATTTACGCAAATGCGTAAGAGAAAAATCCTCTGTTGAATAATATCGTTGATGAATGATCATAGCATCGAAACTACAGCTTATTCAAGCTGTAGTTACGATGTTTTGATTATTCATCAACGCTAAAATCACAAAAAGGGAGCAAACGGGGGGCATCATCTTTTGTCAAAGGTCCCATATCGCCTTTATCCTATATAATCTTTGGTTGTTGCCTACTGAGTGCGTATTAATTTCGAGTCCTAGATACGCCTATGGTTTTAAAACAATCAACACAAACATCATTCTCGTCGTCAGACTAGGCTTATAAAAGGAATCAAGTACTTCATCAGCTTCTCCAATTCACGTCCTTTTCCCCCGTGATACTCCACTCCATGTCTCATTCAAGAATAAGTCCAAAGTTCTAACGTATCTCTTTCCATACGGATAAATGCTCCTTCATTACCATAAACTCAAACGATTGACCGATAGATGATCTGAGGAGTTAACGACGCCCTGCAAAAGAACACAATAGGCCATACAAAGAAGCACAAAACAATTAGTTACATCGTAAAATTGACATTAATCTCATTGAAACTGTCAGGGAAACAACTACATTTAAAATAAATAAATGTATAAGAAGAATTCGCTATTGTGACTCGTCGATTGCATACAAATGTTTTGTAATAACAAGTCACAATACCGTATTCGAGTTGTATGGCTAGAAAAAAACGCGATTTCACTGACATAATTAAAATTATAAGCGTCTGATTGGTTCTTGAAGAAATAGTAAACCATTAAACGAACTTGAATGCATTTTCTATTAAAGGAAGGTAATAAATTTAGCTAATTCTGTTCATCCTGAACAAACTAGCGATATTTGATTACCTCCCTTTATTTCATTCAAAAATCATTCATCTTGTCAATTTCACGATGTTCGTAACTTTTCGCATTATCAAGACTGATTTATTTAAACGCACTGCAATTTTGAAACTCTTTACGAATGTAACGATAATTGGACGAAATCCACTCTAAAAATATTTCTAAATGAAACGCAATAGTGTTGATACCCATTTGAATAGTCTCAACCAAGCGCTTCCAAAGAAAACACACATCAAAGGGTTTTCATCTAAAAGTATCATGGAAATTTTTGGAATCTGGAAAATTTTTGATTATGTTGCTCAATTTCTCAAAGTTTTATTCAAAATTATACGAAAGGACTTGACGCCTTAACCTTTTCCTGTTTTTACAAAATTTTGGAATTGTCCAAATTCAAAGGTTTGCAGACGAAAATTAAAAGTGGATTTAATTTGAAAAATAACCATTCAGTAGGGTAGAAAATAGTGTGGAAAAAGAAGAAATTACTTGTCAGAAGCAATTTCTTCTTTTTTCACAATGTTTTCCCAATTAAAAAATAAAACTTACGTAAAAAGCAGGGATTAAACAGCAAAGGGTTAAACACCGTATAATACAACTAAAAGAACGCGTATGAATCCACAGAACGTCTGACCTTGGATCGCTCACGTTGTAGATTTTACCTTTCTATTTGACCTCTACCCTGGAGCCGACAGATAGGAATCATCCCGTGTTTGTAGACACATGATAACTGTTATCTTTGGTGGCTGGCACATCTTTTATTCATTTGGCCTATCACACATTTATCTGTATACTCATTTATCTGTAAATAACGAAACATACATGATCTATCTATACACACTGACTACTTTTAACTCCCCTTTCGGGAATTACTGGCAAGTGGTTATCAATCATTAGCTATGCTGACTTTTACTCATTCTGGGTGTTATCAATTTTGCGTAAGACATTTGAGAGGCAGTGGATTTATTTTTTTTTCTAATCTAAATGCAAATAAATTGTTTCTGGAATGGGGTTTTACGCCGCTTTCAAGAATGTTACAGTTACATCGCGGCGACTGGCGTACCTAACAAAGGATTCATGGTATTTCTCTCGCCAGTACTACCATGATATCCTTTCCAAGCCTCCAGCCGCTACCGCACAAAGGTCTACGATTATCAACGGTCATTGACAAATAGTCGGAAAGAATGAGTGTCGCCGTCGGGGATCGGACCCGGGACCTCTAGAATGACATTCTGACGCGCTTCTAACTGCACTATGACGGCGCCTGCCAATCAAAAGATGTGGCCAGTCTTAAAGTTTTTTGGGGACAACCATTCAGATTAACACGCAAATCAAAAACAATCTGTCCCTTTAGCGAAAGTCGATGCGGGGCATAAAAAGCACCAAATCCAAAAATGATGATTCATTTTCTTCTTTGTACCAATTTTTTACACTAAATGAAATTCTTCTAGGTTGTTATTTATGTCAACTTTCCCTTTATTACAAGTAGACATTGATAGATTTGTTAAGAGTAAATAGGTAAAGAAAATATGTAAAAAAATATAGATAAAAAGTTTAAAAAAAAAAAACCTTGTTGAAAGTAAAACATACAATTTGTTCAGACGAAGGGTGTTGAGCAGGGAAGGAAGAAATTTATTGCCCTGATAAGCTAAACACAATGAACAGTAACTTGGCAGCATAATGACCTCATAAGTGGCAAATTGAATTTATGAGAGGGGGAGAAAAACTTGGCTATGATATAGTCCTAACGGTTTTGACGGTGAAATCGCTATTTGATTTCTTAGCTAAATCTATTTTTAATTCCATTGTTGATCTCATCTTTTTTGGTCATTCTTGAGCGACCGTTTGGAATGAGTGAATGGAGCAATGATATGACGATTTAGAAAATGAATATCAATTTCACATGTAACTAACTGTAAGTCCCCTGTCCTTAAAAAACTTGAATAAGAAAGTCTTTGTTCGGCACTTGTTAATACGGACTTAGATAATAGAGGCTAGTGGTGGAATTAACAACAATGATATTCTCAGAAATTGCAAACAAAAACGACTGAGAGACCAGTCCGTACAGCTTTAAGGTAGTGGACCCGTAATAATTTTGCAACATCTTGGAAGTAATGAACTTTAACAGTGATAACCGAGGTTTCCTAATGAAAATCATTAGGAAACCTCGGGTAACATTGTTTAAGAATAAATGGTCCGAAATGTTGTGGACCTATTACGGGTCAACTACCTTAATATTGATTGATAGTCAAACACTTAGCGTGAATCAACAAACCATTCGCCATATAAGGTAATGGATGTCTTGTATAAAAGGGTTTCTTCACTTGAATACACGAACCGAGGGTTAGTTTCTTGACTTAAGCTTGAGTCAAATAAAAACGGGAATTTTATGTACACGTCAGTCATTACATAAATTCCAATTAAGTCCCCTGTCAGCACATATTGTTAATATGAACTTGGATTAAAGAGGCTTGTAATTGAACTACTACAAATCATTTCTGAAATTGCTAACAAAAACGGCTGCTGCCAGTCTACGATAAAGTATACATGTTTTATAGCGATGCACTGTATACATGTTTACATGTATCTTACATAGATGTTCGATTTTTTTACCGATCATCAGGGTTTGCTTCGATGGAAATTAAAAAATCAGAACAAAAATCAAACAAAGACTTACTAATACGATGTATTTCATCCTGTTTAATCCGTACAACAGACTACCAACTTCGATGTCTAATCGCGGCTCTGCTTTGTTCTCCCCTCTACAGCCTAATATAGCATAATTTATGCAGCTACATGTAGGAGCTATAAATAGAATGGACATGAAAACGCGGCACGCTTGTATTTTTCGATAAACCCGGCCTTTTCCATAAATCTCTTACCGCGGCAGTTGACTTGGTGATATCTTGTAGCCTATTCATGATTGATTGATTGAATGGAGTTTGACGTCGCCGTCAACATTTTTTTCAGTTATATCGCGGTGACTGGAGCACCTAACAATGATTTCCTGGTATTTCTCTCACCAGTACAACCACAACATTCTTTCCTAGCCCCCAGCTGCAATCTCACATATCCGATGGCTAGTATGATTATCAACCCATTGGTGAGAGTCAAATATTATTTTAAAAATTATTCATTTAAACGTTTGAATGGTTGACCCGCATTCCATTCGCTGATCCAGATTTTTTAAAAACTACAGGGGCATAAACTCTACAGCAAAATGTCGTAACCCTTTACAGTTTGAACAAGGCATTTCTTGTATTTACCACACATTATAAATAGGCCTACTGAGTCTGATTCCCATTGATATCATCATGAATCATGTTTATGGTTTTGGACAAAATAACCATAGAAACGCCGGAGTAATCAATAATTAGTTTACCCTAAGTCTTTGAAGACAGCCATTAGTTCGACAATGCTGGGAAATATTTCATCAAAGAATATGGGGTAACCGTGATTCTGAATACGCGTCATAAGAGCGTCAAATGTAGACTCGGTTCAGCCACGTGTAACCCAACAATCTGACCAGACTCTAATTATTGCCCAACCGTGCATCACAAAGTTTTTCTTGTGCTGACAGTCAGTGAATATTCTAGAGTCCAGCGATGAAGAGAAAATTTGTTGATTTCTTTGAGGTTCGAAACTGAAAACCTAATCACACTGTATCCATACAAGAGTGTGATAGGGTCTTCCATGAAAAGGTATATTCGTATTTCATAATTTAATTCCTTGAAGCAAAAATGTTAAGATTCACAAATAAATACACGGATCGTTTATTGGACTGATTTCTACGAAGGCTTACAAAACAGCTGATTAATCAAAATTGTTTGAATTGAGTAATGAAAACATTTTTCTGTCAATCAGAATGCACAAAACTTGTTGCACACAACTTGAATTAAATATTTGCAACTTTTTTTTTTTTGTTTTTCTCATCGGTATTCCGCAAAATTGTGGATTATACGTGGTTCACATTGCCTATTAAACCTGCCACATTGTCTTGTCAGATAGCAGTTCTTATCAGCGGACAACAAACTAGCTAATGGGAGACGGAATACACATGCCGATTAATCACGTTAATACTTCCATCGTTTATCTGTGATGGACAACAGATGTTCACGGTTTCGTTTCTAGTTCTTGCAATTATCACGTGACTAAACACTTTTCCTCCTGTATATTGTTTCAAATACAGTTAACAACATCGCGAAATTGACAAGGTGAATGATTATGGAATGATTAAGGAATGAAATTAAATGAATGTGTGGAGCGACTTTTGAGTGAATTTAATGGGGGGGTAATCCAGTACTGCAAATTTTGTTCAGGATGATTACCTCCCTTTATTAAAATATGCATAGAAGTTCTATAGATAGCCCCATATTTCTTCAAGAACCTATCAGACGTTAACAATTTTAATTGAAAAGGTGAAATCCCGATTTTCTTTCAGCTATTTTCAATTTGAACGAAGTTGTTGTTATATATTTTTCAGTAAGTTTGGAGCGTTTTTAAATGGTTTGAGTGAGTGTCTGGAATGAATAAATGGAGCGCTGAATGAGCGATTTAGAATTGTTTTGATTGAGTTAAAAGTCAATTTCACGATGTAACTAACCGTAGCCACCGTCATAGCGCAGAGGTAGCGCGTCGGACTAATATTCTAAAGGTCCCGGGTTCAATTTCCGACGCCGGCTCTCATTCTTTTCGAATGTTCGTCTCCCACCAATGGGTTGATAATCGTAGACCCATAGATGTGGGATGGCAGCTGGAGGCTATGAAAGGATTTAATGGTAGTGTTCTGCGTTATTATTCAACTGACAGGGCGTGGCTTAGCCGTAACGTAATTTGGCTAGTTTATTTTTCAATACTTAGGGTTCTTTTAAAAGTTTGCCTGCATTTATCGTTAACGCGTGCAAATAACTGTACCCTAAAATCAAAAGGAGTTACGTGCTTATACTATGTGAACAAGATCCATCGTTTGGTTAACAAAGCCTCGTAACAACAGCTTGGACAAGCTGAAGTTACGAGGGTTTGGTAAGCAGCGTTAAACTCTATAAAAACTCACAAACAAATTGTTTCAAATAAATTGACATTTTGTCGTGTGTGAGGGGGGGGGGGGGGGAAAGGGGGGCAGGGTCAGTATATAGATTTCGACCATTTCTGCCTTTACAACAATTAGACCGAAAACAGGTTGTATATCCCTGCGTTCAGGATCACCGAACGGTTAAAACAGTTTTCCAATTATACCCCGCTTTGCATGCAAGCGCACATGCAAAGCGAGATATAATTGGAAAACTGTTTGAACCGTTTTGTGATCCTGAACGCAGGGCTGGTTAAGAACAGGGGCCAGTTTCATCAAAACATTTAAGACATATTCTTGTTTTACTGATGACTTTCAAAACAGAAATAACAACAATCACTTTACATAAGTATTGATATATTGGTGATACGTGAATTTTGTCCTTAAATTGTGGCAAGTCATCTGTAAGACAAAAATGTATCTTTAATATTTTGGTGAAATTGGCCCCAGAGTTCGCGATAGTCGAATATTGTCCTAAACCTGCCCTGCTTTCAGGATGACAAAACAGTGCGAACAGTTTTCCAATTTAACCCCGCTTTGCACGTGCATTTGCGTGCAAAGTGGGTTATAATTGGAACACTGTCTGCACCATTTTGTGATCCTGAACGCAGGATCGGTATTCCTAGCATGTTTAAACCGACTAGCAGGCGCGTAGCTGCCTTTACGCGAGTACGCAACCGAATCAACATTATATTGAAAAAAAAAATAGTAAAAAAATGTGGTTTAAAATTCAGCCGCGTTCGCCAGATCTGATAATTACCACACTGAATACTTTGTAAATCATACAGTTTAAATCGTTCACCTTTTTTTTTTAAAGTTGTCGACCTTTGCAGCTCTTCAAGGTAGGAAGTTTGCACGCGCCGTGTTTTCGAAATTGAAATAAACGATAAAGCTATTTATCTCCATTTTTATTCTAAAATAAATGGATTTTCGTTGGTCAAGAAAGCTCTTCGTAGGCTCCAAAACGCACCAAATTGCACCATTTATTTCAAAGTTTTCAGTGTGTGTGTGGGGGGGGGGGGTATGAATCTACATTCTTTATAGGCTAGCTACGCGCCTGACTGGTTTACTGACGGGGGTCGCTTGACATCGATGTTTCAGATGCGGTCTATCCATTCGGAACATCGCTCGGACTTTTCCGTAAACTGGAAAGTACCTCGGACGTAAGTGTAGTAATTTTTGGTCATTTTTTAGGTAATTCGGTTTCTGGTGGTACTTTGGTTAATACGCTCGATGAATAACAAATTCCTTAAAGGCTTTCCGCTCGTCCGTGGACATCTTTCGGCATTCTATAATTTTAAAACAAAACGCAGTAAAACACTGCGTTTTGTTTTGAAATCATAATATGCCCGATTTTAACATTTATTTGATATTGTTTTTCGCAGCGTCATCTTCAGCTATGTTTGTGACGTCATGATAAGCTCACGTGCAATATGACGCGCTTTCATGGCTGCGCCCTTATTATCTCCGATGTCTATTCCGTAGAATCGCCGAAGGTTTCCGAGTGGCGGCCTATCACCACTTGTGTTAATTTCTAACTCCTAGACCATTTAATCGATAGTCTTCAAGAATCGAGCAAGGGTAAGAGTGACCGCATGTCGCTCAATTAAGTGACATCGCTTATCTTGCAAACCGTTTGTTAATTTATTGGTTATGTTAATTAGGTAAGTTTTTTTGATAGCGAATCACAAGGATCTGGAGTGTTGTGACCATGCATTGTTTACGGCTATAATTTTTATAGGTCAATCGGCTGTCGGAATATCATTATACATGATAACCATAATACATTTGTATTTGAATATTATAAACTTTAGACGAGTTTAATATAGATAATATGGGACCAACAAATTTTGTGTTGTCACGTTCTCTGACTGTACTGTAAGAGGAGAGAAACGCAAAACTCCTGAACTACTAGGGTTTTTGCCATACTTTGAATTTCAAATAGTAAACAGGGAAATGGCATGTGCCATCGCGTAAAAATAACATTCTTTCGAAACCGACTTCATCGTGAAAGTGTCATTATTACGGCAACCCCCCCCCCCCCTAACTCCCAAAGAATATCGATAGTTAGAAAAAG
This sequence comes from Fragum whitleyi, assembly GCA_948146395.1. NCBI lineage: Eukaryota > Metazoa > Mollusca > Bivalvia > Cardiida > Cardiidae > Fragum > Fragum whitleyi. The sequence goes on from OX411560.1 coordinate 13,669,705, forward strand.
TCTTTTTCGTGATGAATTTCCTTACTGGTGATTGCCTTTATAATAACTTGAGGACCGTTCTCACTCTTATTAGATTTTAGTTCAGTCCGGCCCTACTCCTGAGTTTAGGATTCGAAAACGCCCGCCGCGATCTGATTTTATAGCGAGCAGTCTACTGGTGAGAGAAGTACCAGGAAATCATTGTTTAACTTGATGAAATCAATTAAATGAAACTATTAAAAAAGACTTGCCTTTTGGTTTCAGGGAACGAGTCTTTAAGAAATCCTCCTTAGTGTTTATGTAAAACAGGGATGGGGAGCAATTCAGAGTCCAAATACGACTACCAGGGGCATGGCTCGAACAATATTTATAAAGGTCCACTACATTATGCTACATATCAAAATATATAAAGGCTCTCTGCCATATGGTTTCAGAGAAGAAGATTTTTGAAGATTTTCTTTTTGATTCTGTGTACAAGAGGATCATGCTGGTCCTAGATCGCTAACCAGTCTCTTTGACCCCTTGGACAACACATCAATTAAATAGATAGATGTCAACAACAAGATAATTTCTAAATAAGATCAATATCATGGAATGTTTTCGGCAAAGAGTAAAAAGGATGTGCCTGGGTACATACCTTACATAAACTTATGGACATGCAATGAACAAACTTCACGACATACAATTAAATGAAACCATTTTGAAAATTTACCGCCTTCTGATTTCAGAGACCTAGTTTTTAAGATTTCCTCTTTTGTGTCTATTAGGGAGAATTCATTCAGAGCCCAAATATGACCTCATGGGCATGATATGAAAATGATGGTGGAAGTCCGCTATATAATATATACAATTACAATATGGAAGACATCTGCATTTTAATTTCAGAGAAAAAGATTTTCGAAGTTTTTCGTAATTTTAATCTTTGTAAAAGGGAACAAATTTAATAGAGGTCTACTGATGATGTAACATACAAAATATGAAAGTTGTCTGCCGTCTGGTTTCAGAGAAGATTTTAGAAGATTTCCTTTTTTCACCCTTTGTGCTCAGGTGAGCTAAAAAGCGATGCGCTCGAGTGGTGCCCAAACAAGGGTATTGATATGAACACACTTGGTAGAGGCCCACTAAATGATGCACAAGCTGTCTGCCAGCTGGTTTCAGAGAAAAAGATTTTTGAAGATTTTCTCTCATTATTTCTATGTAAAAGGGTTGTGCCGAATGGAGCCCAAATATGACCCCAGGGTCTTAATATGAACAAACCTGATAGAGGCCTACTAGATGATGCTACATACCAAATATGAAAGCCGTCTGCGATCTGGTTTCAGAGAAGAAGATTTTTGAAGATTTCCTATTTTCGCCCTTTGTGCTCATGTGAGATAAAAAGGATGCGCCCGGGTGGTGCCCAAATATGACCAAATGATCTTGATTTGAACAAACTTGGTAGAGGTTGACTAGATGATGCTTCATACCAAATATGAAAGCTGTCTGCCTTCTGGTTTGAGAGAAGATTTTTAAAGATTTCTGCTCTTTGATTCTTTGTAAAAAAGGTTGTGCGGAGTGGAGCCCAAGTATGATCCAAGGGTCTTGATATGAACAAACTTGGTACAGTTAGTTACATCGTGAAATTGACATTCATCTCAATCAAAACCATTCTAAATCGCTCACTCAGCACCCCATTCATTCATTCAAAACACTCACTCAAACCATTCAAAAACGCTCTAAACACACTAAAAACATACAACAACAACTCCGTTTAAAATAAAAATAGCTGAGGAAGATTGTCAGGATTTCACTCAATTAATTGAAATTGTAAGCGTCTGATTAGATCTTGAAGATACTAGGACGCTATTCATAGAACATACGTATATGCAAATTTTTTAAAGGGAGGAAATTAATATCGCAAATTTTCTTCATCCTGAACATAATTTGCGATATTGGATTACCTCCCATTTAATTCACTCAAAACTCGCTCCACAAACTCATTCAATTTCATTCCAAAAGTTAAAAGATATAAAACCATTTTTTCCAGTCCATTAGCTATTTATAAACAGGGGTATATTTCCTTTAGGAGGCGTTAGGTAAGGGTCAAATCAAAACAGGCACAAAAATAGTCGTAGAGAAAATGGATCATGCCATGATAAAGTTAATTACATCAAGAAATTGACATGTAACTCAATCAAAACCATTCTTAATCACTCATTCAGCGCTCCAATCATTCATTCCAAACACTCACTCAAACCATTCAAAAACGCTCCAAACTCACTGAAAAACAGATAACAACAACTTGGTTCAAAATTGAAAAAAGCTTGGGAAAAATCGGGATTTCAATTAATGAATTGAAATTGTAAGCGTCTGATAGGTTCTTGAAGAAATAGGGAGGTATCTATAGAACTTTTATGCATATTTGCTTGAAGGGAGGTAATCAGTATTGCTAATTTTGTTCATCCCGAACAAAATTTGCAATACTGGATTACCTCCCATTAAATTCACTCAAAACTCGCTCCACACATTCATTCAATTTCATTCCTAAATCATTCCATAATCGTTTACCTTGTCAATTTCACGATTTTGTTAACTGTAGTTAAGTTTTTATTTCGTTTCGTTGAGAATACCCCTCAATTTAAGGCAGGTTTGTCTATTTTCGCACACTCTTGGACTTACTCTTACCTTTTTTTTTTTTCATCGTGGCTGCCTACGGAAAATGACGGAATTACTTCACTTGGACCTAAAATACAGCGAGTTCATAAGAAAAACGAAAACTAGTTAGTTTAATGTTTATTTTCATAAATTGGTTTATAATTTTTTTATTTCACAACATGATTGAACATTCGAAGATCTTTAAAATCAGCATTCCAAAGTCACAATATCAAAGAAACAAACATTTTTACCCCTTTTCCTGCTGTTTGCGACACATACTCGCTGTGCACGAAGATTCTGCAGACGATTATAGCCTAAAATAAGCCTGCACAAACGTGTAGCCTGATCTCAGTCTATAATGCCTACTATTTTTTCTTTTTTATCTTTTGTTAAACTATACAGTAAAACTCGTGTTAAGCGACCACTTAGGGGACCGACCACCAAAAAGCGGTCAATTTGATAGCATTTACAGTTTGTCGGTCAAGTGATGCTGAATCCTATGATGTTCGAACCCATCAGAATCGTCTTAATGAGACGATTCTGATGGGCTCTAACAACAAATGATTCAATAATAATAACAAGTTTTTCGTTAAGGATTTCCGTTTTCAGAAAATTTTGCCTTTTTATGGTTGTCGCTTAATAAAATTGGTCGCTTAATACACGTGGTCGTTGGAGCAATATCGACTGTACTTGTTTTAATGTTCCTTAAATGTGCAAATCATTTCGAGAAATAGGAATCAGCAGGATATTGAAGGGATAACAATTTAAACACATTTTAACAACCACGATGGTCAATGCGACCAAATAAATGTGACTGCAGCTTATTTAAACAGCAAACAGCTATTAAGGACATTTTGATCGCACACAAAAGACCAAGAGTTAAGAATTGAAGGTGTTGTGTTAAACAAGAAAGTTAAGAGCAACTCATATTTTCAAAACATGTATTTTACATATTCAACCTGAACGACAAGTAATTTTTTTATTTGAAATATAGATAGAAATATTCATAAAATTCTGATATTGTCAGTTTTCTGCTAAAAACTCGTAACTGCAGCTTGTTTATAGCTGTAGTTACGAGGTTTTAGTAGAACATCAACGAAATACAACTTTTGTTGTTTGTATATATTTTTCTAATCTAATCATTCTATTAAACAACAAAAATACATTTTTGACATATGAATTTTTAGAAAGAGGTTATCACTCAGCATGTCTTAAGCTGTCCAACGTTCAAAAATTTTGCAAACGTTTTAAAAAATTCACCCGCTTTGCAAGAAAGAATACATGGAAAGCGGGATGCGGTTCTTATAACGTTTCGCAAATGTTCTCATTTTCAACGAAGGCCAGCCCTTCGTTCAAAATGACGAAAAGGCCCATACTGTTTGCAATTTATACGCTGATTTGCATGAAAACGAGTATAATTTGCACCGTTTCGTCATCCTCAACGCAGGACTGGTTTTAGAATAATGGACGAATAAAGGTAAGATCAATACTCAAAGGTAATTACTGAAATATATCTAACAATTACGTAACATATGTAGAGGTACAGATAAGAGGGGGGGGGGGGGGGGACCAGTCCAAAATCTTAAGTTATCAATTACAATCACTAAATTATTGGTACTCTTTATAATTGTCTCGACGTAACGATTCCAATGGTTATGAAAAACATAAACATCTGCCTTCTGGTTTCAGAGAAGAAGATTTTTGAAGAACCGTTGCCAAATATGACCCCAGGGTCTTGATGTGAACAAAATTGGTAGAGGCTCACTAGATGTTGCTACATACCAATATGAAAGCTGTCTGCCATCTGGTTTCAGAGAAGAAGATTTTTGGAGATATTCATATTTTCACCCTTTTTGAAAAGGGTAAAGGGAGAGTTAAGGGTGGATTTCATTTATATCAACAACTTTGGTAGAGCTTGACCCAGGGAACATCCCCTGCCAAGTTTCATCAAGATTGGCCCACTGGTTTAGAAGGAGAAGATGCTTAAAGAAATCGTGGACGACGCACGACTGACGACGGACATCGGAAGATCACAATAGCTCACCTCGGGCACTTCGTGCTCAGGTGAGCTTAAATTATTATAAGAAAAAAGCTGACCAGGATCAACTTTGGCTTAGTTATCATTAAGGTTACATCTATTCATTTGGCTAAAAATGATGTTTAAATGAAAGGTTTACGCATAGACACACGGACGAACTACCCGCAATGTCATAAGATCCGCTAGACTTAGTGCAGTGGAGCTAAAAAAACATAAATTTGATTTGAAGAAGATCGTCTTAATGGCTTCTCTTTGATAAATTATCAAAGTCAACAACAGCACCGCCTACGGGAGCAACGCTCGGCTGCAGGTGCTAGGTAATGGAAAATATCCAATTCGAGAAAGGGCCAAAACTCTCACAAAGTGTTTCTAGAGTTACCCCCTTGACAGTCTGGGCAGCTCTTGTGATGATAAACACTCATGCAAAGTTTTATGGAGATATATTTGATAACAACAGAGATATGAACAAGGTTAAAGTTTGTCACGCCAACACCAACATCAACATCAAAGCAAACGACGTCAGTCAAAGTAAAAAAAACCCAACATCAATTCAAAGACACATTACTTTGTTAATATGGTTGTACTGATGTAAAAGATAATATTAATATAATACTACCCTTGACACACGACAGACGACGGACTCAAGGTGATCCTAAAAGCTCCCCTTGAGCACTTCATGCTCAGGTGAGCTAAAAAGCAAAATGAAGCTGATGTGAATTTAGAAAAAGAACTTTTATCATAGATGTGAGTTTATTGAATTCATGTTAATTAAAGTTTATTTAAACGAACAAACTGACTTTTTAATAACACAACGCGATGGAACCAAATGTCGGGTTCAGAAATGTTGTGTGCCTAAAATTCTCTTTGTTGGTGCACTAGTTTCAAATGACCATGAAAGTGATGTAATATATAACCAGGTGTAAGAAGACAGGAAAGATATTGCTTTCAAGAAAACCGTCTGGACAGGCTATTGGGATTCTTAAGACACAGGTAGATAGCGTGAATTAAGATTTGAAATGAAAAGGCGCCACGAAATGATCGCTTTGACGCATCTACCTTGACGTGCAAGTGCGCTACACCAAAGGCCTCGTGGACGGCTTGTCATGCGTCTTTGTGGGGCTAATAGCAACAAGAGGCCCAGACTGGCCCTTAACCGCTCACCTGATTTCTATTGGTACAGTAAAACCCAACCATGTAACTTTCTGGCAAAGTTGCATTCACATTTGCCTAATTATTGAAGAAGTGATGTTATTCCAAGAATTTGCCCTGCTCACCCAGTCATTACTAAGGAGACTTAAAATAAACTCCGCCCTGCCACGCCCATATCTATAGGCCAATCATTTTTTTTTTAATTTTAAAGAGATGCATCAAAGGCACTTTCTGGTAAAGTTTCTATTGAAATCGGCCTAGTGCTTCATGAGTAGATTTCGTTCAAAGCTTTCAGTCTCAAAATATACCCCGCCCTGTCTAGCCCATATTTATGGACCAATCAAAATTTCGCAAACAATTTTTGAAAAGGATCAGTCTGGTAAAATTTCATTGAAACTAGCCCAGTGGTTTAGGAGATGTCGTTCAAAGATTTCGGGCTCAAAATATGCCCACCCTGCCACAACCATATTTATTGTCCAATCAAAATTTCACGAACAGTTTTTCAAAGTGTCATCCAAGGGACCTTCCGGTACAGTTTTAATGAAATCGACCCAGTGGTTCATGAGAATGGTTTCGGGCTCAAAATATGCCCGACCCTACCACGCCCTTATTTATAAGTCAATCAAAATTTCACGAACAATTTTTTAAAAGGGTCACCGAAGGAACATTCTTGTAAAATTTCATTGAAATCGGCCCAGTGGTTCAGGGGGAGATGTCGTTCATAGTTTGGCTCAAAATAAGCCCCACCCTGTAGCACCCATGTTTATTGGCAAATCAAAATTTCGCGAACAATTTTTAAAAATGGTCACTCAAGGAACATTCTGGTAAAGTTTCATTTAAATCGGCTCAGTTTTTCAGGAGAAAAAGAAGTTTTAAGGATTGTTGACGACGGACGAATGACGACGCACGACGGACTCAGGGTGATCCTAAAAGCCCCACTTTAGCATATGATTCATTTTTCATGTTGGTGACACAAATATATTGGTAGATAAGTCATGCAAAAGAAGATATATAATGCTAGAGTCTAGTCAGAACCCCTTACCTTGGTTACTACAATTTGAACAGAGTTTACGCAATGTATTGTACCATCATATGGGCTGTGTTCGTAATTTAACACCAACACCTGCTAGTCCAAATCTATGACTTATGCATTTTGAACAAAGACGATAGTAAACATATAGCGAGATATTACACAGTTATTGTTTATGAAAGAAACCGTTTGTGTATTTACAATACAATATCTTTTATTTCTATCAGTTCCTTAGCAGGAAGCATGAGGACGTTTGTTGTGTAAAGAAACTAGAAAGCCATGAATGGCTTGAGTCGCTCCACAGGCTTGAAATTCTTGTAAAAACAAAGAAAAGATTTGACTAGATTTTTAGATATTTGGGGTTTTACTGATGTTGAAAATGATTTTCAAAGTTTTAACTATATAAAAACATCCGCTCATAAAAGACATATTTTTCATCAAAACCAAATAATTTTTGGCTGAATGATAATGGGTCACCCAAAGATCATATCAAAAAAGTTTGATTGATATCCATCTGTTACTTTCTGAGAAAATGATTTTCATAGTCTCCACTATTTAACATATTGAGAAATGACCTCCGCCCATAAAATACATATTTTTCATCCAATCAAAATAATTTTTGTTGCACTGATAAAGGGTCACTCAAGGATCATTCCAATGAAATTTGGTTGATATCCATCGCTTACATTCTGAGAAATTGTTTTGCAAATTTTCCACTGATATAACATATAGAGAAATGACCTCCGCCCATAAAATGCATAATTATTTTCCTTCCGATCACAATGATTTTTTGTAGATTGATAAAGAGTCACTCAGGGATCATTTCAGTGAAATTTGGTTGATATCCATCAATTACCATCTGAGAAAATGATTTCAAAGTTTCCACTAAATAACATATAGATAATTGACCTCCGCCCATAAAATACATATTTTCCATCCGATCACAATGATTTTTTGTAGACTGATAAAGGGTCATCCAAGGATCATTCATGTAAAATTTAATTGGTATCCATTGATTAGAATCTGAGAAAACTCACTTTTTACCATATTTGGAAATTAGCCACGCCCATTAAATCCATGTTTTTCATTGGATCAAAATTTCTTGAACAACTTTGAAAGAGGGTCACCCAAGGATAATTCCTGTGAAGTTTGGTTGAAATTCATCCAGTAGTTTCTGAGAAGATTTTATAAGAAAAGTTTACGACCGGACTCACGCACGCACGCACAGACGCACGGACGGACGGACGCACGACGGACACGACGCTATGACAATAGCCCCAGTGGCTTTCAGCCAGTGGAGCTGAAAAGGAGCTGCTAATTGCTCGACTGATCTCATTTTTGATCCCACTTGATCGATTTTCGAACATTCCCTAGATTTCATTCAGAAAGACATTTTGGCAAACTTTCGTGGGATTCGAGAAAAGGAATGTGCCATCTAGAATGACCACAAGGTTTTCTAAAATTTGATCCCCTGACATAAGTTTTTGCCCAACTTTATCCATTTTAAAAGTTGTAAGAGATATTGTGTAGACGAACAGACTGGCAAGTTTCAAGACGTTTGAGCCAAACTTGTGTGTAATGTGTTTACAAGATAAATTTTAAAAAAAGATGTTTGTAAAACATTTATGACCCCCCCCCCCCCTCATTAGAGCAGGTCGTTGGCATATTCTTTGTCAATTATTAAAGGATAATAACTCAAAAAATATGTTGAGTAGAGTTATGGTTCTTGTGCACAGCACGTCTTCTCAATGCAATTGATCCATCTGTGAAGTTTCATATTTCTAGCCCGCATACTTTTTAAGACATGCTCATGACAATAATCAACTAATAGATCTAAGAAAGAGCAAAAAAATAAGCAATGTAGAGTTATGGTTCTTACGCACTGCACTCCCAAGTGATGCGATCTATCTACCTGTGAAGATGCATGATTCTAGCTTGAATACTTGTTGAGATATGCTCCAGACAAACGTAACAAAGGGAAATAACGTAAAAGATAAGTAAGATAGAGTTACGGTTTTAAACACTGCACTTCTCCTCAATGAGATCTATCCATGAAGTTTCGTGATCGTAGCTATCATACTTTCTGAGATAAGCTCCGCACAAACTTCAATATGACAAGAAGACCAAGATGGTCCTAGATCGCTCACCTGAGTCTCTTTGACCCCAGGGACATCACATCAATTAGATAGGCAGATGTCAAAAAGAAGAAAATTGAAGATCAATACCATGGAACGTTTTCAGCGAAGAGTAAGACAGATATGCCTTTTTGCTCTTTGTTTCTATGTAAAAAGGGTGGACCCCAAATGTGACCCCAGGGTCATTATATGAACAAACTTGAAAGAGGTCCATAAGATGATGCTACATACTAAATATGAAAGCTGCCTGCCATCTGGTTTCAGAGAAGAAGATTTTTGAAGGTTTTCCTATTTTCACCCATCGTGCTCAGATGAGCTGAAAGGGATGCGCCCGGTTGGAGCCCAAATATGACCCAAGGGTCTTGATATGAACAAACTTGGTAGGGGCCCACTAGATGATGCTACATACCAAATATGAAGGCGGTGTTTCCTCCGGTTTCGATTAAAAAAGATTTTAAAAGATTTTTGCTCTTTGATTCTATGTAAAAAGGGTTGCGCCCGGGTGGAGCCCAAATATGATCCTAGGGTCTTGATATGAACAAACTTGGTAGAGGTCCACTAGATGATGCTACATACCAAATATGAAAGCTGTCTACCATCTGGTTTCATAGAAGAAGATTTTTGAAGACTTTCGTTTTTTTACCCTTCGTGCTCTTAAGAGATCAAGGGATTCACCCGTGAAAAGCCCAAATATGACCCAAGGGTCTTGATACAAACAAACTTGGTAGAGGCCCACTAGGTGATTCTACACACCAAAAATTAAAGCTGTCTGCCATCTGGTTTCAGAGAAGAAGATTTTTAAAGATTTTCGCTCTTTGATTCTATGTAAAAAGGGTTGGGCCCGGGCAAAACCCAAATATGACCCCAGGGTCTTGATATGAACAAACTTGGTAGAGGTCCACTAGATGATGCTACATACCAAATAAGAAAGCTGTCTGCCTTCTGGTTTCAGAGAAGAAGATTTTTAAAGATTTTCATATTTTCACCCTTTTTGTTAAGGGTAAAGGGAAAGTTAAGGGTGGTTTTCATTTATTTGAACAAACTTGGTAGAGCTTGACCCAATGAACATCCCTGCCAAGTTTCATCAAGATCGGCCCACTGGTTTAGGAGGAGAAGATGTTCAAAAGAAATTGTGGACGACGCACGACTGACGACGGACATTTTACGATCCCAATAGCTCACCTTGAGCACTTCGTGCTCAGGTGAGCTAAAAATCAACGAAGGGCAATAACTAAAAAAAAAAGCATGGTAGAATAACATTTCTAATGCACTGCACTTCCCCTTGGTGTGATCTATCCATCCATAAAGTGTCATGACCGTAGCTATTATACTTTCTGAGATATGCTCCAGACAAACTTCAAGTACGAAATTCGACAAAGGGCAATAACTCAAAAAAGTTAGGTGGGTTACAGTTCTCATGCACTGCACTTCTCCTAATCTATTCACCCAAAAAGTTTCATGACCATAGCTTTAATACTTTCTGAGATATGCTCGAGACAAACTTCAAGTATGAAAATCAACAACGGGAAATAACTCAAAAATGGTAAGGAGGAATTACGGTTCTTAAGCACTGCACCTCTTCTTGATGTGATTTATTCAACCAAAATTTTCATGACCGTAGTTGTTATACTTTCTAAGATATGCTTCGAAAAACTTCAAGTATGAAAATCATTTAAAAAGCAACAACTCAAAAAATAAGCAAGGTGCAGTTACCGTTCCTATGCACTGCACATCTCCTTGATATGATCTATCCACCAATGAAGTTTCATGGCCATAGTTATTATACTTTCTGCGATATGCTCCGGACAAGAACGGTCTACGGATGGACCGACCGACGGACGGACCGACAAGTGCTTGATTCAAACGCGAGTTCATTTAAGACTCTGGTTCGAAATATTTTTCTTTTCAGATGGATATAAAATTCAGAGAAGAGATGATTCAAGAAAAGACAGATGCGTTGATGCGGCTGCGTCAGCGCAAGGAAAGACTCGAACAATTACTTAACGAAAGTCTTTTAGTCTATCGATTATTTACTAGTGTCTGTCCATACGAATATCCGTCCGTTTCCATCTGTTAACCTTGCCCCAATTAACAAATTTAATAATGAAAATACACGGGGTAATTGTGTTTCACAATATACCTTTACGTGCCGTATAGCACTCTTTTTTTCTGCGAAATTTCGCGGTTTTCAATTTTTCAGGTTATGTCTCTCCAAACCATGTTATAATATTTTTTTCTAAAAATATTTTCAATTTTAACTTTCCAGCATTTATTATAAACTACATTTAAATGAAAAAGAACAAAAAGAAGAATGCTATACGTTAATGCTATATATACGCTTTATGCTAATTTTGTAAATATTGTTAATTCTTTTTTATGTGTTTTTTATTATAATTTTTTTAACTTTCAAATAAATTCTTTCTGTGACTTTTTTCATTTCAAATAAATTCTGTCTGAGAAAGAAAACTTTGATATTCTTGATAGATTCTTTGCATGAAGGAATAAATACAATTCTGATTTCGTTGTGGGGGCATGCCTGAACAGGTTATTCCCCGTTGCGTATACTCCCATAAACCCTTATACCGAGTTTCGTCCGACGTCATGGAAAAGTACAGAAGCCCCTCTAGCGAAAGAACGAGGCCGTGACCCGAAAATATGTGGGTGAGGCCTTGACCTCGTTGAAATTTTTGCTCCACCTATTAGACCTGGCATAAATATGAAATTTTCCCCAAACATATGTGGGCGCGGCCGTGACCTTGTGGAAACCTCACGAAAAATGAGCAGGCGGGGTCGTGACGTCAAGGGAAACCCCGCAAAATGCGTGGGCGAGGTCGTGACCTTCTGGAAACCCCCGACAACTGCGTGGGCGAGATCGTGACGTCACGGGAAACCCCTTAAAAATGCGAAGGCGGGGTCGTGAAGTCACGGGAAACACCAGAAAAATGCGTTGGCGGGGTCGTGAAGTCACGGGAAAAGCCAGGAAAATGCGTCGGCGGATGACGTCACGGAAATTTTAGCATCCGTGGCGTCGGACGTTTTGCCGCAAAACACGCCGAAAAGACGAAGGCTGTCTTTGTCTTGTCGTTGGAGACTGACATTTACGAAAAGAAGAAAAACACCTTCACCTTCTCCAGGACCCTCGGGGCTCCAAAATATCGAGGTAAGCATTAATTGCACGTTTCTGCTTAATCATCTAAATTAATTTCAATTTTATAGTGAAAACACCTTTCAAATCATTTTAACGGTTCCTTCCGTATGTTCGAACGTCTATATGGTTATCTGTCTTTCTATCCGATCGTCTGTTCGTCCTCGCGCGAAAACTTATTTTGCGCACTTAACATTTTGTCTTACATTAATTGCACGGGTATCACTTATTCCTTTACCTTTTTAGCTGGAGGAAACCATCCAGTGGGAGAGTCCCGAGGGTTCTGGATCCGGGTCAAGTGAAGGGGAATCGGTAAGTTCGTGTACTCAATGTTTTTTTTTGTTTTTTTTTTTTGTTTTGTTTTTTTTTTTTTTTGATCTAATCTAAATAAAAAAATACAATATTAATATGAAACTACTTAAGTTTTTTTTTATTCAATCTAATTTAGATGAAAAAAAATAAAATAGGTTTTTTTTTCATAGTGAATGTAGATTATATAGTGACGGGTTTAAGCGAAAAACGTTTCAAAAGTGTTTTCACCTTGCGTCTGGCTTAAAATATATCAATCCGTCCGTTTGTCTGTCTATACGTCAGACTTTCAATCTGATCGTTCGTCTGTCTTTCCGCGAAAAGTATCTTAACATTTTTACTTTACTTACAGGAAGAAGAGAATAAAGACGCCATAAGGCGTCATGTCAGACTACTTAAAGTAAGTGAGACTTTTATTCGATTATTATTCCTAGTACATCACAATTATTAAAATTGCCCGCATAAATTGTCTCCGAGAAAATCATAAATTCTTATTCTACCTTATTACCAATTTACAAGCGACCAAGGGAATTCCTTATGATTGTTTCTGTATGTAATTCAATTAATTTTGTATCCACCAGTCTGTTTCTATCTGTCCACCTGTCTGTCTATCCGTCCGTTATTTCTTAATCGATCGAAAGTTATTCTTTATGTCCTCCGGTGAATTTGTGCGTATCGAAGAGCTTTAAAGCCTTATGCAATCATGACACATAAATCATGTATCTAAGAAAATGAAAGACAAGATTTTATGTTCTTGAATCAGTTTGATTCAAACGCGAGTTCATTTAAAACTCTAGTTTAATTTTTTTTCAGATGGATATTAAACTGAGAGAAGAGATGATCCGGGAAGAATCGGATGCTCTGATGCGGCTGCGTCAGCGCAAGGAAAAACTGGAAAAATTACTTAACTAAAGTGTTCTAGTGTATCGATTGTTTACTAGTGTCTGTCCGTACGAATATCCGTCCGTTTTCAACTGTTAACAAATTAAAAAATTCAATAATGAAAATACACGGGGTAATTGTGTTTCATAATATACCTATACGTGCAGTATAGCGCTCTTTTTTTCTGCGAAATTCTGAGGTTTTCAATTTTTCCGGGTTATGTCTCTCCAAACCATAAAATTATTGTAATTTTTTCTTAAATTCATTTTCATTTTTAACTTTTCAGTATGTATTATTCGCTACATTTAAATGAAAAAAGCACAAGAATGAATGCTATACGTTAATGCTATGCTTTATGCTAATTTTGTAAATATTGTTATTTTTTTATATGTTTAGTCTTTCTGTGAAAGATATGTTTTAACTTTCAAATAAATTCTTTCTGTGATTTACATTCAAATAAATTCTTTCTGTGAAAGAAAACTTTGATATTCTTGAAAGATTCTTTGCATGAAGGAATGAATACAATTCTGATTTCGTTGCAGGGACATGCCTAAACATGTCATTCACCGTTGCTCCCATGAACACAAATTGACCTCGTGGAAATCCACCTGCTCCACCTTGCGTCAATATGAAATTTTCCCCCATAAATAGGTGGTCGAGGCCGTGACCTCTTGGAATTTTTTTGCTTTACCTATTCCGGCCAGAAACTTGCGTGGGCGAGTGACCTTGTGGAAACCCCAGAAAATATGTGGGCGGATGACGTTACGGAAAATCCCCGAAAAATGCGTGGGCGGATGACGTCACGGGAAACCCCCGAAACGTGCGTGGGCGGATGACGTCATGGAAATTTTTGCACCACCTTCACCACCTTCGGTATTCTCCGCCTCCCACTATACTACTGGTGTTTCCACGTCAAATAAAGACGCCATAAGGCGTCATATCAGACTACTTAAAGTAAGTGAGACTTTTTATTCGATTATTATTCCTATTACATCACAATTATTAAAATTGCCCGCATTAATTGTCTCCGAGAAAATCTCATATTCTTATTCTACCTTATTACGAACTTACAATCGACCAAGGAAATTCCTTATGATTGTTTCTGTATGTAATTCAATTAATTTTCTTTACCGATTTTGATTTATCAAAATGGTGCTATCTTTGTCGAATAGATCTTCAGTTTTATTGAGATTAAATGAACGTGTTTTCCCTTCTCTTTCAGACAGACATGCGAGAGAGAGAGAGAGAGGATGATAGCCGAGGAGAATGACGCGCTGCTTATCTTAAGGCAGCGCGTCGAAAGAAGTGAACAAATGATATGTGAGGAGAGGGACGCGCTGCAGAAATTAGCGCAGCGCGTCCAAAGACTAGAAAAGTTTCTAGAATAAAGCTTCAAACATTTAAATAAAAGATAATTCTTCTCATTATTTTTTTCTTTAATTATATATATATTTATGGTTCGAAAATATGTGGTTGAGGCCGTGACGTCACGGGAAATCCCATGAAAAATGCGTTGGCGGGGGTCGTGACGTCACGGGAAATCCCCGAAAAATGCGTAGGCGTGGTCGTGACGTCACGGGAAATCCCCGAAAAATGCGTGGGTGGGGTCATGACGTCACGGGGAATCCCCGAAAAATGCGTGGGCGGATGACGTCATGAAAATTGTTGCTCCACCGTGCGTTATTTCCGCTGTTCACTATATTACTTAAAACACTCTTTTCTCTGCTAAAATCCATGTTTTAAAAATTTTTGGGCTATATCTCTCAAAACCATGTAATATATTTTTTTTTCTACATATACCTTCAATTTCAATTTTTTGTTGTTGATGTTGATGTTGTTAATATTACGTAGCTAAAGGCAAAAAGAGCAAAATATTTACATGTCACATAATGCGTTTGAAATAAAGTACGGTCTTCTGAAAATGAGTCATAATGGCTGTCCATATGAACCGTGTGAGACTATTTAAAATCATTAATATTACGTAGCTTAAGGCAAAAATGAACAAATATTTACATATCCCATAATGCGTTTGAAATACCGAATAAACGGAAAATTACTCTCTTCTGCAAATGAGTAATAATCGCTGTCAAAATAAATCGTTTGAGGATATATAAAATCATTAAACCATTTCGCCACATTTATATCAGTAATTAATCTTTGAAAATTTCAAATTATCGGTTATGAGGATTAATTTGCTTTGGAGATGAATTGTGGCGTTGAGAATTTATGACTTAGCCTTTACGCATAAATTCAAAAAAAAAATATGATTCACTGAAAAATAGGCTCTTTTTAAAATAGTGGTCAGGTTTAATCTTATTTTTTTTTCGAGTGTCGTTTTATCCCGAAATTGTAGTTTTTACATTCGGAAAATCAAATATTTTCGCGGAATAATACGTTCGATTTCTTTTATATTTCAGTCACCTATTTCCGTGTCTTCGGACTTTTTGCCGGAAACCACCCCAGGTTAATCTGAACCCAGGAATAGAGAAGTAAGAATAAAGTTAAATATATATATATTTTTTAAAATGGTCTAGCACAAATTTATCCATTCATTAGAGACACGTCATTTAAAAATTTATGCTCGTTAAATTTTTGTAGCTTTACGCATAAATTCTAAAATATGAATCACTGAAAAAACAAGATGTGTTTGTGAAACACGAATGCCCCCGACACGGCATTTTTTTCAAAGTTTGACCTTTACAGATGATCTTGACCTTGTCACATGAACTTGACTTTGGTACCAGCGGATGCGGATCATTGAGATCTATCATCATGCCAAATATTAGCTTTGTGTCTTGAATAGGCTTGAAGATATTGGCAAGGTTAAGTTTTCAGGTTAAGTTTTCGGACAGACGGACGGACGGACAGACGGACGGACAGACAGACGGACGGACAGACAGACGAACATGAGTAAAACAATATTCCCCCAATCTCTCGATACGGGGGCATAAAAATAGGCTCTTCTAAAAATTGATGTCAGGTTAGTCAGGTTTAAAAGTTTTTTTTTTACCGAAATTGAAAATAAAGTAATAATACGTTTGATTTCTTTTATATTTCAGTCACCTATTTCCGTGTCTTCGGACGTGCGGTCAGAAACCACCCCATGTTCATCTGAATCCAGGAATAGAGAAGTAAGAATAAAGTTAAATATATTTATATATATTTTCTAAAATGGTCTAGAACAAATTTATCCATTCATTAGATACATGTCATTCAAAAATTTATGCTCGTTAAATTTTTGTAGCCTTTACGCATAAATTCTAAAATATGAATCACTGAAACTAGAAAGCCATGAATGGCTTGAGTCGCTCCACAGGCTTGAAATTCTTGTAAAAGCAAATAAATGTTTTGACTAGATTTTTAGATATTTTGGGTTCAACTGATGTTGAAAATGGTTTTCAAAATTTCAACTATATAACAGATAGAGAAATGACCTCTGCTATTATAAGACATATTTTTCATCAAATCAAAATAATTTTTGACTGCATGATAATGGGTCACCCAAAGATCATACCAAAAATGTTTGATTGATATCCATCATTTACATTCTGAGAAAATGTTTTTCATAGTTTCCACTATTTAACATATTGAGAAATGACCTCCGCCCATAAAAAACCTTTTTTTTCATCCAATAAAAATAATTTTTGGTACACTGATAAAGGGTCACTCAAGTATCATTCCAGTAAAATTTAATTGATATCCAAAAATCAAATTCTGAGAAAATGATTTTCAAAATTTCCACTATATAACATATAAAGAAATGACCTCTGCCCATAAAATGCATATTTTTCATCCAATCAAAATAATTTTTGGTAAACTGATAAAGTGTTACTCAAGGATCATTCCAATGAAATTTGGTTGATATCCATCATTTACATTCTGAGAAAATGATTTTCAAAGTTTCCACTATATAACATATAGAGAAATGACCTCCGCCCATAAAAAACATATTTTTCATCCAATCACAATGACTTTTTGTAGACTGATAAAGGGTCACTCAAGGATCATTCAAGTGAAATTTGGTTGATATCCATCAGTTAGATTAAGAGAAAATGATTTTCAAAGTTTCCACTATATAACATATAGAGAAATGACCTCCGCCCATAAAATGCATATTTTCCATCCGATCACAATGATTTTTTGTAGACTGATAAAGGGTCACCCAAGGATTATTCATGTAAAATTTAATTGGTATCCATTGATTAGAATCAGAGAAAACTCACTTTTTACCATATTTGGAAATAAGCCACGCCCATTAAATCCATGTTTTTCATTGGATCAAAATTTCTTGAACAACTTTGAAAGAGGGTCACCCAAGGATCATTCCTGTGAAGTTTGGTTGAAATCCATCCAGTAGTTTCTGAGGAGAAGATTTTTAAAGAAAAGTTTACGACCGGACGCACGCACGCACGGACGGACGGACGCACGACGGACACAACGCCATGACAATAGCCCCAGTGGCTTTCAGCCAGTGGAGCTAAAAAAAAAACAAGGCTCTTCTTAAAATTGATGTCAGGTTAGTTAGGTTTAAAAGGTTTTTTTTATCGAAATTGAAAATCAAGTAATAATACGTTCGATTTCTTTTATATTTCAGTCACCTCAATCCGTGTCTTCGGACGTGCGGCCAAGAAACACGCCGAAAAGGCGAAGGCTGTCTCCGTCTTGTCGGCGGAGACTGCCATTTACGGAGAGTAGACGAACCCATTCACCTTCCCAAGGAACCTCGGGGCTCCAAGATATCGAGGTTTTAATTTTACTTTACTTACAGGATGAAGAGAATAAAGACGCCATAAGGCGTCATGTCAGACTACTTTAAGTAAGTGAGACTTTTATTCGATTATTATTCCTATTACATCACAATTATTAAAATTGCCCACATTAATTGTCTCCGAGAAAACCAAAAATTCTTATTCCACCTTATTACGAATTTACAATCGACCAAGGAAATTCCTTATGATTGTTTCTGTATGTAATTCAATTAATTTTCTTTACCGATTTTGATTTATCAAAATGGTGCTATCTTTGTCGAATAGATCTTCAGTTTTATTGAGATTAAATGAACGTGTTTTCCCTTCTCTTTTCAGAGAGACATGCGAGAGAGAGAGGCGATGATAGCCGAGGAGAATGACGCGCTGCTTATTTTAAGGCAGCGCGTCGAAAGAAGTGAACAAATGATATGTGAGGAGAGGGACGCGCTGCAAAAATCAGCGCAGCGCGTCCAAAGACTAGAAAAGTTTCTAGAATAAAGCTTCAAACTTTTAAATAAAAGATAATTCTTCTCATTATTTTTTTCTTTAATGATATATATATATATATATTATCCGAAAATATTTGGTTGAGGCCGTGACGTCATGGGAAACACCTGAAAAATGCGTTGGCTAGGCCATGACCTCGTGGAATTATTTGCTCCACCTATTCAACCTGGCGTATATATGAAATTTTCCCCATAAATATGTGGGCGAGGTCGCGACGTAGCTGAAAATCCCCGAAAAATGCGTGGGCGGGGTCGTGTCGTAACGGGAAATCCCCGAAAAATGCGCGGGCGGAGGCTTGACGACACGGGAAATCCCCGAAAATGCGTGGACGGGGTCGTGACGTCACGGAAAATCCCCGAAAAATGCGCGAACATTTTTGCTCCAACTGCTCCACCTTGCGTATTCTCCGCTGTTCACTATACTACTTACATCACTCTTTTTTCTGCGAAATTCCACGTTTTAAAGATTTTTGGGCTATATCTGTCAAAATTATGTAATATATTTTTTTCTACATATACCTTCAATTTTAGTTTTTCTGTATTTATTATTCACTACATTTAAATCAAACAAGAAAGCCATGAATGGCTTGAGTCGCTCCACAGGCTTGAAATTCTTGTAATAGAAAATAGAAGTTTTGAATAGATCGTTAGATATTTTGGGTTCTACTGATGTTGAAAATGATTTTCTACTATACAACATTTAGAGAAATGACCTCTGCCCATAAAAGACATATTTTTCTTCCAATCACAAAAATTTTTGGGAGACTGATAAAGTGTTACCCAAGGATCATACCAATGAAGTTTGATTGATATCCATCTGTGACATTCTGAGAAAATGATTTTCAAAATTTTACTATATAACATATACAGAAATGACCTCCGCCCATAAAATACATTTTTTTCAACCTATCACAATAATTTTTGGTAGTCTGATAAAGGGTCACTCAAGGATTATTTCAGTGAAATTTGGCTAATATCAATCCATTGCATTCAGAGAAAATGATCTTCAAAGTTTCCATTGTATAACAAATAGAGAAATGACCTCCGCTCTTAAAAGACATACTTTTCATCAAATCTAAATAATTTTTGGCTGTATGATCATACCAAAAATGTTTGATTGATATCCATCATTTACATTCTGAGAAAATGATTTCATAGTATATTTAAAATGACCTACGCCCATAAAATACATATTTTTCATCCAATCAAAATATTTTGGTACACTGTTAAAGGGTCACCCAAAGTTTACGACCGGACCCACGCACGCACGCACGGACGGACGCACGACGGACACAACGCCATGACAATAGCCCCAGTGGCTTTCAGCCAGTGGATCAAAAAACGAAAAAAAATAGTCGTTCTCGTTAGTTGAAATGCGTAACGCTTCTTCCTTTGCCTTTTCAGCTCGAGAATCCCATCAAGTGGGAGAGCCCGGAAAACCCTGAATCAGCGAAGTGAAGAAGAATCGAAGTGAAGAAGAATCGGTAAGTTCATGTACTCAAGTTTTTTTGTTTTTTTTTTTTTTTTTATTTCTATTCAATCTAATCTAAATAAATAAATACAAAATAAATATGAAACTACTTAAGTTTTTATTCATTTCTATTCAATCTGATTTAGATGAAAAAATAAAATAGTTTTTTTTTTTTGCATCGTGAATGTAGACCGTGCGTCTGGCTTAAAATATATCAATCCGTCCGTTTGTCTGTCAATACGTCAGACTCTCTGTCTGATCGTTCGTCTGTCTTTCCGCGAAAACTCTCTTAACATTTTACTTTACTTACAGGATGAAGAGGGTGTTTCCACACCGAATAAAGACGCTATAAGGCGTCAAATAAGACATCTAAAAGTTAGTGTGACTTTTCATTCGCTATTATTCCTATTACATCACAATTATTAAAATTGCCCGCATTTATTCTCTCCGAGAATATCTAAAATTCTTATTCTACCTTATTACGAATTTGCAATCGACCAAGGAAATTCTTTATGATTGTTTCTGTATGTCATTCAATTAATTTTCTTTACCGATTTTGATTTATCAAAATGGTGCTATCTTTGTCGAATAGATCTTCAGTTTTATTGAGATTAAATGAACATGTTTTCCCTTCTCTTTTCAGAGAGACATCAGAGAGAGAGGAGAGGCTATAATAGCAGAAGAAAATGACGCGCTGCTCATCTTAAGGTAGCGCGTCGAAAGGAGTGAAACAATGAAAAGTGAGGAGACGGACGCGCTGCAAAAAATAGCGCAGCGCGTCGAAAGACTAGAAAAAGTAAAGCTTCAAATTTTTATTATATTGTGCAATTGATGCAGTTTTTTCCTGGAACTATATTATGATATTTTATATGAAATATCATAATATTTTATGCTGGACATTTTTTCTTCATAATTGTTCTCTGTTAACTTTCTTGGGAAAAAGGGGTAGTAGATCTAACATTATGTGTGTATCAAAGCAGTAAATATTTCAAGCTTGTCATCTGTTTATAGTAAAGTGACACCCAATAGGCATATTTGTGTATTAGGTCATAATTGACAAATATTTCCTTGGTGTCACAGTTACTCTCTAATTAAATATGCAACATTTATAGGTGTATTGGGTAATTATTGCACAATCCTCTTTTATCTCAATTTTATGGCTATTGGCTTGCTTGCCCCTAAGCGATTGGACTTGTTTTGACAGTCAGACTATATAAAGTCATTGGTTCTGTCCTTAAAATCAGAAACCACATTACATTTGTTTGACGCACAGTTCTTGTCGTTTTTGCAGGTAAGCCCTCTTTTTCTTGTTTGTAAACTTTATTTTGTAAATTGTTTGAGTTTTTGTACATTTTGTTTTATTTGTTTATTCAAAAGATTTGCATTTCATTTGCTAGATTTTGGTTGTTTTGGATGGGTTATGTTTGCAAAGTATTAATTAGTTTGTGAACTTAATTTATCCAATTAGGTTCTACCTTCAACAAAGATCTCTATGTCTGATATTCAAACAAGATTACTGTATTTTAAGAACAAGACAGGGAAGAGATATTATCAGTAAACACTGGCCCATGCCAGTGTATATGAAATAGTGTTTCTTCTCTGGACAAGTCATTTGTACATTCTTGGAGACTTTATGTTTTATATTTAATCTTAAATTGTTGTAACAAAAAGATAAATTTGTTAGATTTGGAACTTGTTACTATTTGCATATGATGATAGGGATAATTAACATTCTTTTTATGTTAACTGTAATAGACATTTTAAGTAGCAAAATTTGGCATTATGCTGTTAAAATCATAATGGCAAAATTTGCAAGATCTGTTATAACTCAGGTTGCAAAATTGACAAAATCTCATGATCAGTTGTTTTCTTAAGTTTGACTTAAAACTGTTAAAATCAATGTATTTTCTGTAGTTTCGAATGTACTTTATGTGTCCTAAGAAATAACTAAAGATGACAGTGTACCTGACTGATCACTAGCCAAGATTTTGTATTTACCACTTAGTCTGAGAATTCCCCATTTTCAGCAACAGTTCACTTGGTAAGACCTGATATAATTGATTGTTATTCAGATCTATTTGCCAAGTGAAGGGTTAGCTTTATGTTGGTTATTTAGGGATACATAGAATACATATTAAATCTTTCCTTTAATTTTTGAAAACATGTTTTGAGTTTGAATGTATGAATATCAGAAACCACATTACATTTGTTTGACGCACAGTTCTTGTCGTTTTTGCAGAGGTTCCCCCTCTCCCAGCAGAACTCTCCAAAACCCTCCCAACGCTCACCCCCCTCACTTCGACCAAGATTCCGACCTCCATAGGTGTCGCCTCCTACTGCGTAACATTTTATACTACACTTCGTCGCAGTATAAAAGTCTGGTGGAGAATCCGGGTAGTCGGTTCCATGTCATCACCAATTAAAGGCCAATACGCAAAATACCTTAGGAGTCTTGGTGGACGCAGGCCAGAAGTACTGGAAGACTACTTTCAAACCCCGGTGTCATCGCGGAGAAGGACCGAGCCCGCCGTCCGAGAAGAAGAGGAAGAGCTGGTTGAGCAAATAGCGGTTGCTGTTGAGGACGAGGAGGAAACCACAGAGAACTTCACCATGGCACAGTCGATGAGCATAACGGTAACACCATTCTTTGGAAAACCTGGCGAGAAGGGTGCGCAGTGGTTGCAGTCTTACACAAACCTATGCAAGTCTCTGTACGGTTTCAATGAGGACCAGGTGAAGGCCACCTTTCCATTTCATCTGAAGGGCCAGGCAGCTGCATGGTATCAGACGTTGCCTGAAGCTGTCCAGGGCAACCCAGACCAGCTGGTAGAACAATTTTTGACGAGGTTTGATGGGTCGGATGGTGCGTTTTCCATCTCGCCAATTAAGCAACGTTATGGGGAAAGAGTCCATGAATACGCTACCCGCTTCCAAGAAAGTTCGGTGGGGACAGATATGCCCGAAAGGTGGATGGTGGCAGCGTTTATAGAGGGACTATCGCCAGAAATATGAAAAATCGTAAAACCACAAGATTTGCAGGATCTCGAGACTGCGAGGAGAGCCGCCCTGCGAGCTGAGGCTAGCCAGTCCGAGGAAAGAGTAAGCGTAGTGCGATCCCCACTGGAGGAGAAGATGGACCAGATGATAGAACTTATGGCGCGGATGTGTTCCCAGAATCAACACACAGAAAATCAACAGAAAGGTAGGAAAGATTTAGTTCCTAAAGTAATCTGTAAGCTGTGCAATAAACCTGATAATATTGGAGATAATTGTTTTTGGGCAAGGGACAAGTTGGGACTACCTAGGCACTATGACAAAAATCAACCACAACAAAAATTATCTAAACATAAATAGGATTCAGCGCCTGTTCAGAAGCAAACGCTCATGAACAGGCATACTGACGTAAGCCCCAAGGAAATTTTGGAACCCAAGGAAATTTTGGAAACTGAAAATGGCAATCTTAAAAATAATGAAAAAATCAATCTTTTGGCGCCTTTACAGAAAAATCTGATAGGAGTTAGGGTAGGCGATGCCAAAACCCAAGCGCTTGTAGACACCGTCGCTAGTATCTCCATCATTTCAAAATCTTTTCTACAAAAAGCAAATTTGAGCCTATCTGATATTGAAAATTCTTCTTTGACTGATGTAACAGGGGTTAGTGGGAACAGATTGAGTGTTTTGGGTGAAATCAAAGTACCAATGGTAATTGGTGGACTTTGTTTTCCTTATAAATGTCATGTTATTGAATCTGTTCATCACTCCCTTATTATAGGTCTTGACTTTTTGATTAACAACAAATGTTTCATAGATTTGGGAAGTGGAAAATTGCTGTTGCAAGATAGTCTAGCATCTGTGTCACTTGTGTTGGGTTCTGGTTGCGCTAAAACTGATAAGCAATATTGCATTCCTGCCCGAAATGAAATGGAAGTTGTCGTAAATATCTCTAGGGTTTTCAAAAACGAAATTGTTCTACTTGAACCGGTCACAACAAACAAGGATCTTCTAATTTCCCGGTGTCTTGTTAAAGCCAAGAGACCTAATTCAAAAACCAATAA
The DNA here is from genome assembly GCA_948146395.1 of Fragum whitleyi. NCBI lineage: Eukaryota > Metazoa > Mollusca > Bivalvia > Cardiida > Cardiidae > Fragum > Fragum whitleyi. Next base: position 13,693,786 of record OX411560.1, read on the forward strand.
AACACAACGTGCTAAAATTAGAGTTCTTAACCCAACTTCAAAGGATATAAATTTGCCCGCTAACTTTACTTTAGCAACAGTGTCTAAAGTTGATGATGACAGTATCTTCTCATTTGACAATGTCATTGATGCTGAGCCGGGTGTAAATGTTTTGTCTAGAAATGAAGAGGAGGGAACCGCTGAGGAACCCCTCTTTCGAATTTCTAATACAAACCTTACCCCAGAACAGTGTCAAAGACTGGAAAAGTTTCTCTTGGGTAACAAGGATGTATTTTCTACCTCGCTTGCTACCTTAGGGAAAACCAACCTATTTACACATAAGATAGAAACAGAACCTGGTGCAAAACCAGTCCACATGAATCATTATAGGACTGGTCCAATACAAAAAGCAGAAATTGAGCGACAAACCCAGGAAATGTTAGAGCATGGTATTATCAGCCAATCCTGTTCTGTTTGGCATAGCCCCGTTGTTTTGGTTCGCAAGAAAAATCAAACATGGCGGTTTGCCATAGATTACAGGAAATTAAATCAAATAACCAAATCAATTTCACACCCTCTACCTAGGTTAGAGGATGTGCTTGATTGCATTGGGGAGTCATCAGCATCCATATTCACCACATTGGATCTGAACTCGGCCTATTTCAAAATGGAGTTAGACCCTGAAACAAAGCATAAATCTTCATTTATCACACACGAAGGGGTATATACTTGGAATCGATTACCGTTTGGTTTAAAAAACGCTCCGATGTCTTTCCAAATGCTTATGTCGCAAGTTTTGCGTGGAATACACTGGAAAATTGTTCAATGCTACATTGATGACCTTATTGTCTTTAGCAAAAACTTTGAAGAGCACTTGTCCCATTTAGACCAAGTTTTTACAAAACTGCGAGATGCAAACCTTACTCTAAAACCAGAAAAGTGTGAATTTGGCTTAGAGAAAGTAGAATTCCTTGGTCATATTTTGTCTAAAGATGGTGTCTCTGTGGACCCAACTAAAACAGAAAAGATAAACAATTTTCCAGTGCCCAAATCACAAACCGAATTAAAAAGCTTCTTAGGTCTCTGTAACTATTACAGACGATTCGTGAAAGGCTACTCATTTATTAGTAGTCCTTTAAATACACTTTTGAAAGGAAATAAAAAGGGTAAATTTCAAAGTGGTGATTGGACTGATGGCTGTCAGCAGGCATTTGAAACTCTAAAATCAGCCTTGGTTGCTGCACCAATTCTGAGATTTCCTAACATGAACAAAGAGTTCTTTCTATCCAGTGATGCCAGTGGCAGTGCTATTGGTTATGTACTTGGACAGAAAGACAATGATGGCAAAGAGTATGTAATTGCATATGGCGGTAGAGCTCTTTCACGTGATGAAAGAAAATGGTCTGTAACTGACCAAGAGTGCTTGGCCGTTATAGACGGGATAAAGACTTATAAACATTATCTTTCTCATAACAAATTTACGGTTTACACAGACCACATGGCTTTATCATACCTTAAAAGCATCAAAGAACCCAAAGGGAGATTAGCCCGGTGGTCAATGTTCCTACAGGGGTATAATTTTGAAATAATTCACAGACTTGGTAAGCAAAATGCGAACGCAGACACAATATCACGAATCCCATATGAAGCATGTGAGTCTGAGATACTGGATGAAGTTATTGAGAAGGAGAATGAGGAAAATTGTATCAACAATATATCAATACACTTAGATAGCTCAACTTCTGAAGATGTTGAGCTACCTGGTGCTACCCTTGATGGGATTAACGTCCCAGACAATTCAAACAATTGTTGCCTAGTCGAGGCAACATTGGAATATGGAACGCCTGCGTCTGTCAATCTCGTTGACATCCTGGAATAGACACGGAGTCAGGATATGGCTTCTCTTCAGAAATCATGCCCTGATCTGTCATTTTTGATTGACTATCTTGAAAATAAAACCTTGCCATTAGACAAAAAGAAACAAAAAATGTGTTTAAATGCAGAAGATCAATTTGTGATGAAAGATGGATTACTTTACCACCTTTTTCAACCAAAATATAAGGGCAAAGTTGATCCAACTGGTCACTATTACTTTCAATTGGCTGTTCCAAAATGCAAAATAAAAGACATCTTGTACCATTATCACGACAATTTGGCTGGAGGTGGTCACTTTGGCGTAACTCGAACAATTAATAAAATCAAACACAAATATTGGTTTCCTAGAATGTATGATACAATTAAAAGTTACGTCGAATCATGCCTTACATGTCAGAAGATCAAAACTGATAGGCGTCGAAAGCCACCTCCTTTGAATCCTTTACCTGTGGAAGATACCATGAGCAGCATCCATATCGACATATAAGGTCCTTTGCCTAAAACCAATGAAGGCTTCACATATGTTCTACTAATCATTGACAGTTTTTCAAAATGGTCTGAAGCTTTTACCCTTGTTAGCCAGAATGCACAAGAGGTAGCCTCAGTCCTTTACAATGAGTTCATATGTCGATATGGTGCCCCACGAGCCATATTATCTGATAGAGGTAAAAACTTAATGTCTAAACTTGTAAATGCTCTTTGTGAACTCTTCTCAATTAAAAGATATTTTACGAGTGCTTACCACCCACAAACTAACTCTACGGTTGAACGTGCAAATAGCACCTTGGCAAAAACTTTAGCTGCATATGTTGACAAAAATCAAATGAATTGGCCTAAATTACTACCCAGTGTTATGATGGCTTTTCGTTCTACTCCAGCTACAGAGTCTACTGGTTTCTCTCCATTTCAATTACTTTTTGGGAAAGATATGATCTTGCCAATAGACACTGACTTACTTCCAAAACCGTCATTACCTAAGCAAACAAAAGAATTCTTTGACGAACTGTTAGGTCAGCTTAAGATTGCCAATGATATTGCACGTCAAAACATGGAGTTTGTAAAATCAAAAACTAAGGAACGATTTGATAGAAATGCTGAAGTTCCTGATTTCCAAGTAACTGACAAGGTATTCTTAAGACAAAATGCTACAAAACCAGGTTTGTCCCCCAAACTGAGTGAAAAATGGAATGGCCCTTATAAAATTATAAAAAATGGCCCCAATTACACTTATAAATTGAGAAACTGTGAAACAAATAAAACTCAAAAATCTCTTGTGAATTCCAGCAGAGTGAAGCATTACCATGAAAATATTGGCAATGAACTTGCTCTGCAGAGTGAGCCTGAGTCCACTATGATCAATAGTGACCTTCAGGGTGAGGCTGATCCGAAGGATCAAACTCAACCAAGTGAACAACCGGTTGAGGTACCAAATGCCAAGCCTGAAGTAACTCCTCTGTCTGTCGAGACCAACTGTCCTGAGACTGAAACATTTGAGTCTCCTGAGACTAATGGTCCTCAGTCTGCTTCTAAACAGTCTGATTCAAAGTCAGATAATGAGCTTCCAGCTCGGCCTGTTAATAATCAAACAAAATACATAAAACCTAAAAGAATCTTCAAGGTAAGCAGATACAAAGATGAACGTTGGTTCAGGTGTTATATTGAAGGACAAAAACATTCAATTTGGTTAAAGGAATATCAAATTGACCCTGATTTCTTGTGCCAATACTGGGAATCTCATACAAAGTCAGGTCGAAAGTGCAAGAAAAAGGATTTAGTGTTTTGGAAAAAGAAATTAGAGGAAAAAAGATTTAGTGTTTTGGAAAAAGAAATCAGAGGAATAGACATGTAGAATCCGTACTCTCTTGATCCATCAAAAAATCCTGACATGGCCAGTTAGGTATTTTGGCGAGCCACTCTAAATTTCAAAATTAAAACTGATGAGGCAAATTGTTCAAACTGTAATTGTCTTCAATTGCAGTTTTGGGTCGTTTGTCTTACAGTTGTTTTTTTATTTTTGTTTACAGATGGATTCAAGATGGGGACCAGGTTTATTCTATTTGTCTGTTGCCTCTTGATGATCTTGCCAGGAACTGCTGCAAGAACTCTACCACGGTTAAATTATGGTGTTGTGTTTTTACGTCACTCTCAAGTCACCTTGTCTAGAGAATATTTGCTGCATACGTATGAGTTTATTTGTTTGAATGGGTTTAACGCCGCTTTCAACAATCTTGCAGTTATATCGCGGCGGCCGGAGCACCTAACAACGGATTCCTGGTATATCTTTCACCTGTACTACCATTACACCCTTTCCTAGCCTCCGACTGCTATTTCACATAGGTTTACGATTATCTACCGATTGGTGAAAGACAAACGTCGGAAAGGATATTTGCCGCCACCGGGGATCGAACCCACGACTTCCAGATTGGAAATCTTATGCCTAACCAACTGCTCTATGGTGGTGGCAGCATACGTATGAGATTCCTCTACCAAATTTCAAAACTTTCCCTGCGATTAGTTCTTGTTATGAAGAAGGTCAGTCCTGCATATTAATTTCAAATGTCATGTCTCAATTAAATGCATTGCGTCTGGAAACAGATGTGCTTCTAAATTAAACCCTGCAATCAATACACTCTTTAGTACTGCACACAGAGTTAGCTATGAAGTCAAGATCAAAGCGTGCACTTTTGCCATTTATCGGAAGTTTTTCAAAGTCTTTATTTGGTACTGCTACTATGGATGATGTTAACATTTTGGCAAAACATGTTAACGCCTTAAATAGTAGAACACAGAATATTGATAATATGTTAGTTCAACATAATAAACATTTGAGCTCCTATATGCAGAAAACAAATAAACGAATGGATAATCTCATGGAAGGAATTTAACACAATAATCGGGAGATCAATTTAATATCAGATGAGCTGCCAAAGGCTTCTGCATCCCTAAAGCATACTTTTGAGGATATGACTATTCTGCTAATAAAACAGTTAAAAACTTCAACAGAACTTAACCATCAGTTGGAAGAGTTGAAACTTGGTGTGATAAGTCTTGCAAATGGTAAATTGTCCCCCCTTATCATTCCCCATGAGGTTTTGCATTCAACACTTAATGATATTCAAAACATTTTGTCTACAAAATATCAAAATTTCCATATCGCTCTTAAATCTGCATCGCAATTATACCATAACTCGAATTTCATTTTTAGTAGAACCAACAACACTCTGTATGTTACTGTAAAAATTCCAATTTCTTACTCTAAAGATGCCTTGGACTTGTACAAAATAATTTCAAAGCCAGTACCAATAAACGACACTTCCAAACATGCTACTCAAATCTTAGATTTGCCTGATTATTTTGCCATTTCTCAAAATCAACAATTTTACACTCATTTGACGCAGTCAGAAATTGATGCTTGTACTGGATCTCATCATAAGTACTGTCACTTGAACTTTCCGCTTAAACCAGTGTTCAAAGACACTTGTTCTTTAGCTTTGTTTGCCAATGACAAAATCAAAATCAAGCAAAATTGCAACTTTAGGTATATTCATGATGCTATAAAACCACAAATCATAGAACTTAGTCCGAAAGAGATTCTTTTATATGACACAAATGTTTTGTCAATGGAATGTGGATCGAGTCATCAAATGATTAAAGGCTGCAATTTCTGTTTATTTAATCTTCCTTGTCATTGTGCACTGAGCTCATCAACATTTTACTTCCCTCCAAGACTTATTTCTTGTAGAAATGACAGTTATGATAGAATAACCAAATTGCATCCAGTAAATCTTATTCTTTTACAACACTTCTTTGACGATACTAAATTTCAACATATATTTGCTGATACAACTTTTGAACATCCACTTAATGTTACAGTACCTCAATTTAAATTGTATGAACATGAAATGCCCAACATTATTGCAAACGACCACAGGGACCATCTTAATTTGTCTACAATGGTGCAAATTGCAAAGAATGACCAAGTAGTTTTCAAATCGTTAGCCGAACCACTTATCGATGGTCAAATTCCCATTCAATCAAGTTGGCCCGATTTGACAGCAATTCTTTCTTTGGTTGCTCTAAGCTTGATAGGTGCAATGACATTTTTGTTGATATATCTTTTCATTAGAGTACAAAAATTGACCTCTATTGTAATGATGTTACAACTCAGTCAACATGCAAAAGCAACTTCACCAACATTACCATCATTTTTCTATGAAACTGCTCAGCATATAGAACATCAAGACCAATTCAACATAGACTTTCTTCTAAAATGGGATCATGTGCTTGTTGTCTTGTTGCTTATAAACTTAATTTTGCTTGTAGTCATAATATACAAACTTTTCAAATCCAAACGGACATCTTGGCTCATGTTGGAAGTAACAAATATACAGGATTGTATATTTGTCCCTGTTCTAAAACTGCCAATGTGTCCTGCTCATTCTAGGATTTCCCTTCCTGATGACATAGACAAAATTGAAATTCAACAAAATTGCTTTGGTTCTAAACTCAGAATTTCCTGGGCTGACTTTGCTATTCACAACCCTCTGAATGACAAGAAAATAGAAGTACCTACTTTTGTGTCAATCAGTTGGTGTCAAGCCAGAAAATTAAAGTCCATGTTAAAAACACCATTCTTTGTACATTTATATTGTAAACATAATGGAATTTTATCTCCATTGTCTTTTGATGATGCATAGCTTACAATCACAGGGAACATGATCTTTCCTCCTATTCTGTTTTAGGAAATGTTGTATTTTGTTTGAAATATATTTCATTTGAACCTTTGTGTTTACTTATATTCATTAGCTATAGCAAGTATGCTTTTTAAGCTATTTTTTGTAGGCCTTTTGGTAGGCTTAGACCTGCCCTTACTTTATGGAATGTTTTGTTTTCCAATTCAGACAGGTACATAATACTGTACATTGTCGTACATTGTCGTCTGCTATATTGTGCACATTGTAAATATTGAATACTAGTTACATGTTTATATCAAATGTATGATTTACCTATTGTTGATTAATGCAGTTCTTTTATATGTTGCTTTGTGGGTCCAAAGCTAAGAAGGTTCCGAGTAACTATTATATTGTGCAATTGATGCAGTTTTTTCCTGGAACTAAATTATGATATTTTATATGAAATATCATAATATTTTATGCTGGACATATTTTCTTCATAATTGTTCTCTGTTAACTTTCTTGGGAAAAAGGGGTAGTAGATCTAACATTATGTGTGTATCTAAGCAGTAAATATTTCGAGCTTGTCATCTGTTTATAGTAAAGTGACACCCAATAGGCATATTTGTGTATTAGGTCATAATTGACAAATATTTCCTTGGTGTCACAGTTACTCTCTAATTAAATATGCAACATTTATAGATGTATTGGGTAATTATTGCACAATCCTCTTTGATCTCAATTTTATGGCTATTGGCTTGCTTGCCCCTAAGCGCAAAAGCGATTGGACTTGTTTTGACAGTCAGACTATATAAAGTCATTGGTTCTGTCCTTAAAATCAGAAACCACATTACATTTGTTTGACGCACAGTTCTTGTCGTTTTTGCAGGTAAGCCCTCTTTTTCTTATTTGTTTGTAAACTTTATTTTGTAAATTGTTTGTGTTTTTGTACATTTTGCCTTATTTGTTTATTCAAAAGATTTGCATTTCATTTGCTAGATTTTGGTTGTTTTGGATGGGTTATGTTTGCAAAGTATTAATTAGTTTGTGAACTTAATTTATCCAATCAGGTTCTACCTTCAACAAAGATCTCTATGTCTGATATTCAAACAAGATTACTGTATTTTAAGAACAAGACAGGGAAGAAATATTGTCAGTAAACACTGGCCCATGCCAGTGTATATGAAATAGTGTTTCTTCTCTGGACAAGTCATTTGTACATTCTTGGAGACTTTATGTTTTATATTTAATCTTAAATTGTTGTAACAAAAAGATAAATTTGTTAGATTTGGAACGTGTTACTATTTGCATATGATGATAGGGATAATTAACATTCTTTTTATGTTAACTGTAATAGACATTTTAACTAGCAAAATTTGGCATTATGCTGTTAAAATCATAATGTGTATTAGGTCATAATTGATTGTTATTCAGATCTATTTGCCAAGTGAAGGGTTAGCTTTATGTTGGTTATTTAGGGATACATAGAATACATATTAAATCTTTCCTTTAATTTTTGAAAACATGTTTTGAGTTTGAATGTATGAATATCAGAAACCACATTACATTTGTTTGACGCACAGTTCTTGTCGTTTTTGCAGAGGGTCCCCCTCTCCCAGCAGAACTCTCCAAAAACCCTCCCAACGCTCACCCCCCTCACTTCGACCAAGATTCCGACCTCCATAGGTGTCGCCTCCTACTGCGTAACATTTTATACTACACTTCGTCGCAGTATAAAATAAACCAGCGTTTTTCCTCAGGCTTTTGGGAACGGGTTCGAAACCAGGTATATTGGGAAAAATGGTTAATTTTCACCAAAATTGGGAAAAATCTAATCATAGTGGTTTTGGACAAAAACTTCAGTATTGTGTACAATTTACTGCCAGAATAAAGTTTTCTTTGCCTCTTGAGAATTTTAAATTAAGATTTAACTGAAAAACAACATGTTTGATTCTTAATTTTTGCTTCAAGAGTTTGGAAAGGTCTTGGACCTTGGTAAACTGGGAATTTTTTTCACGATTTTGGGAAAAAATGTCACTTTTTGGCATTGGGAAAGGGTCCTTTTTAGGGTACCAGTCAAAGAAGGAGAAAAACGCTGTAAACATCATCTCATGCTGTTTCAACAAATTAAAATCATCTTATCTTAATGTCAGTCTAAAATATTCATTTCTTATTCAATACCTATATTGTGCATACTCATTAGAATTGTCTAAAAGAGACTATTTCAATGAATACCCATGATATAAGATTTGCCCTTGAGTGTTTTTAAAATAATTTAATTTGAAATCCCAAAACAAAACCTCTATCTGTAGCCCTCTTTTGGTAATCTTATTATTATTCCTAAATAGGCAAAAAACTTTGAAGAAAAAGATTCATGTTGAAAAATCATTTAAACTTAAACAGTAGCATACAAAACCTACAAACCATGGTGTCATCTTGGGATGTCGCAGAGTAAGCACCTAAACTTCAGGCTGTGTGATCAATTATTTCGCTTCAATCTGTGTCTTCTTGCGATGCCCCGTTGTGAGCCCTAAAACTTTAGGCTGTGTGATTGTGTGATTTAGCATCTATCTGTGTCTTTTTGCAATGCTCCAAAGAAAGCCAAAAAACTGTTGGTAATTTATTTTTATGATGATTGTCTAAGATTGTCTAGATGCAGTTCTGACAGAAACTTGTATAATTAAATATTTCTATGGATTGATAATTTATACATCAAGAAAGCAACTTCATTGCAATTGGCTATCAACACTCTGATAACAATAATATAGTTTTTTGGTTGGGTTTTTTTTTAAGGAATTGCACTCAATATTTCCAACTTTCAATTAAATTTTCAATCAAGGTCACTCTGGTGTTCTTCTTTCTGTATAATTTCATTTTCTTCACATATTAAATTTGAGTCATTCATGTGGCTCACATTTTTTTTAATTTTTTCTGTACAACTAAGCCTAGCATGCTTTTTTAAGCTGGATGATGTTCTAAACTGCTTGTTACACTTCTCACATGAATACGGCTTTATGTCTAAATGAATTCGTCTATGGACATTTAAGTCGCATGATTGGTAAAATCGTTTATCACAAAACTCACAAGAATAGGGTTTGAAATTTTGATGCGTTAGTAAGTGTCGTTTTAGGTGGCGTTTGTGAGCGTAATTTTTTGTGCAAAACGGACATTGCACCCTATCTGGGATTTCAATCGTAACTTTAGACTTCTCATCAAAAGATGTAGTAACTAATTTGGTTTTCTTGATATGAGTTTTCATATGTTGCCCAATCTCGTAGAACCCTTTTCCGCAAATATCACAAATATCCCTTTCCGTGGAGTGTGTATTTCGATGACGACGAAGGTGGCTCACATGTTTAAACCCTTTTTTACAAATAGTACAAATAAAGGGCGTCTCACCTGTGTGAACTCTAGAGTGTTTACGGAGATGTGCTTTAAAATCAAACCCTTTCCCGCATTCGGGACATGGAAACCGTTTCTTTGTGGTGTTTTCATCTCTAACAGGATCCATTTCTTCATAACCAATATCCTCAAGTGGTTCTTCCTTAATGGATATAAGGTCCATGTTCTCTGAATAATTTTCTGTAACTCCTGATGAAGTGTCAATGGCTTCTGAAGATTCCTCCAGAACTCCTGATGAAGTATCAACAATTCTTGGAGAAATGTCAAAAATTACTGAAGACTCCATATTCACTCCTAAAAACCCTTCCATCACTTGTGATGGCCCATTCTTTACTTGTGAAGATTCCTCCATGGCCCCTAAAGTGGTGTCATCAACTTCTGTAAACTGCACCATAACTTGTGGAGGCACATCTAGTCCTTGGAAAGATTTGTCCTCAAAAATTCCAGAAGTTGTGTCAAAAACTTTTGCACATTCTGTCTTTACTTGCAAAGGTGTGTCTATCATTTGTAAAGATTCCCCCCCATGACTTCTGATGGCTATATGTTTACTAGTGTACATGCTCACTAGCTCATGAAAACTCCATCTTGACTTTGAATGTTTCTCTAAGAGTCTTTGGATTTATTTCTTTGGGCCTTAAGCTGTACAAGGGCTCCTGAAAAATGATACAAACAGAGGATATTGAATATTGAGTCGTCATGGAATACACAAGTTAGTCATCTACACAGATAAAAACTCAACGCCGCCTTATTTTTATCTGTACACAGATAAAAATGAGGCGGCGCTGGTAAAAATGAGGCGGCGCCAAGTTTTTATCTGATTTTAGATGACAATCTAAACAAATTCTGTAATTTATGAGCACAAATTGTATATTCTATTTATAATATGATCCAAGTTTTTGCAAAAATTGTCAAAACTCTTCAAATTCAACATTTTAATTTTCCGCAAAACTTATAACGCTGTTTAAAACTGGTACCACAATTCATACATTATGACATCATTTTTAATTAATTTTGTTGCTACATATTTTCCATCTGATCACAACTTTTTTTGGTAGACTAATAAAGGGTCACTCAAGGATCATTCCAGTGAAATTTGGTTGATAACCATCAGTTACATGCTGAGAAAATGTTTTTGAAATTTTCCACTAAATAACATAAAGAGAAATTACCTCTTCCAATAAAAAAATATTTTTCATCTGATCACAATACTTTTTGGTAGACTGATAAAGGGTCACTCAAGGATCATTCCAGTGAAATTTGGTTGATAACCATCAGTTACATGCTGAGAAAATATTTTTCAAAGTTTCCACTATATAACATATAGATAAATGACCTCCACCCATGATAAAATACATTTTTTTATCTGATCACAATAATTTTTGGAAGACTGAAAAAAGGGTCACTCAATGATCATTCAAGTGAAATTTGGTTGATATCCATGAGTTACATACTGAGAAAATGATTTTTGAAGTTTCCACTATATAACATATAGAGAAATTAATCGATTATCCATAAAATACATATTTTCATCGGATCAAAATATTTTTATGTAGACTGATAAAGGGTCACCAAAGGATCATTCCTGTAAAATTTGATTGGTATCCATTCATTAGATTCTGAGAAAACTCACTTTTTACCATATTTTGAAATTATCTCTGCCCATAAAATCCATGTTTTTTATTGGATCAAAATTTCTTGAACAACTTTGAAAGAGGGTTACCGAAGGATCATTCCTGTGAAGTTTGGTTGAAATTTATTCGGTAGTTTCTGAAGAGAAGATTTTTAAAGAAAAAGTTAACAACCGGACGCACAGACAGATGGACACACGACTGACACAACGCCATGACAATAGCCCAAGTGGCCTTCTGCCAGTGGAGCTAAAAAGAGAATAATAATCACTAATAATGTAATACCAAATCTATTAAATGAATCAACTTTAAAACGATAGCAGTGGGGCTTTACCTTTTAGTCTAGTGGATAGTGATGGGAAGATTAATCAATTATAATTGATAATCAGTTGGTTTGGGCTTTTGATTGTGATAATCGACTAAGAAATTTCATAATCGATTAATCAGTTCCTAACACATAAACAAGAGGGCCATAGTGGCCCTTAATCGCTCACCTGAATGAACTGTCTAAAATTTTCAAATGAAGTATCAGGAATAGAATGATGAATGACTGAGCTAAACAAAGCTGTTGCTTCGATACAAATTGAGAATCCTTTTTTTTACAATTTTAAGGTTGATTTACAAGGATTTTTATACAATTTTAAGGTTGATTTACAAGGAATTTTATAATTGATTTCTTGACCTAGTTTTTGACCCGAGATGACCAAATTTTGAACTCGTCCGAGATTTCATCTAGACAATCAATTTGACCAAATTTCAGGTTGATTGGCCAAAGATTGTGGCCTCTAGAGTGCAAACAAGGTTTTTCTTAGATTTGACCCGGGGACCTAGTTTTTGATCCCAGATGACCTAATTTCAAACTTGTCCGAGATTTCATCAAGACAATCATTCTGACCAAAATTCAGGTTGATCGGGCAAAAAATGTGGCCTCTAGAGTGCATACAAGGTTTTTCTTAGATTTGACCCTGTGACCTAGTTTATGATCCCAGTTGACCCAATTTCAAATTCATTTGAGATTTCGTTAAGACAATTATTCTGACCAAATTTCAGGTTGATTGGGCAATAAACGTGGCCACTAGAGTGCCTACAAGGTTTTTCTAAGATTTGACCCTGTGACCTAGTTTTTGACCCGAGTTGAGCCAATTTCAAACTCGTCTGAGATTTTCTCAAGACAATCATTCTGACCAAAATTCAGGATGATCGGGCAAAAGATGTGGCCTCTAGAGTGCATACAAGGTTGTTCTTAGATTTGACCCTGTGACCTAGATTTTGACCCGATTTGACCAAGTTTCGAACTTGTCCGAGATTTAATCAAGAAAATCATTCTGACCAAAGTTCAGGTTGATTGGGCATAAAATGTGGCCTCTAGAGTGCATACAAGGCTTTTCTTAGATTAGACCCTGTGACCTAGTTTTTGACCCCAGTTACCCCAAATTCAAACTTATCTAAAATTTCATCAAGATTATCTTTCTGACCAAAATTCAGGTTGATTGAGCAATAAACATGGCCTCTAGAGTGCATACAAGGTTTTTCTAAGATTTGACCCTGTGACCTAGTTTTTGACCCCAGGTGACCCAATTTTGAACTCGTCCGAGATTTCATCAAGACAATCATTCTGACCAAAATTCAGGTTGATTGGGCAAAAAATGTGGCCTCTAGAGTGCATACAAGGTTTTTCTTAGATTTGACCCTGTGACCTAGTTTTTGACCACAGTTGACCCAATTTCAAACTTGTCCACAATTTCATCAAGATAATCATTCTGACCAATTTTCAGGTTGATTGGGCAAAAAACATGGCCACTAGAGTGCCTACAAGGTTTTTCTTAGATTTGACCCTGTGACCTTGTTTTTGACCCCAGTTGACCCACTTTCAAACTCGTCCGAGATTTAATCAAGACAATCATTCTGACCAAATTTCAGGTTGATCGGGCAAAAAATGTGGCCTCTAGAGTGCATACAAGGTTTTTCTTAGATTTGACCCTGTGGCCTAGTTTTTGACCCCAGTTGACCCAATTCCAAACTCGTCGGAGATTTCATCAAGACAATCATTCTGACCAAAATAAAGGTTGAAGGGGCAAAAAATGTGGCCTCTAGAGTGCATACAAGGTTTTTCTAAGATTTGACCCTGTGACCTAGTTTTTGACCCCAGTTGACCCAATTTCAAACTCGTCCGACATTTGATCATGACAATCATTCTGATCAAATTTCAAGTTGATCAAACAAAAAATGTGACCTCTAGAGTGCATACAAGGTTTTTCTCAGATTTGACCCTGTGACCTAGATTTTGACCCCAGGTGACCCAATTTTAAACTCGTCCGAGATTTCATCAAGACAATCATTCTGACCAAAATTCAGGTTGATTGGGCAAAAAATGTGGCCTCTAGAGTGCATACAAGGTTTTTCTTAGATTTGACCCTGTGACCTAGTTTTTGACCACAGTTGACCCAATTTCAAACTTGTCCACAATTTCATCAAGATAATCATTCTGACCAATTTTCAGGTTGATCGGGCAAAAAACATGGCCACTAGAGTGCCTACAAGGTTTTTCTTAGATTTGACCCTGTGACCTTGTTTTTGACCCCAGTTGACCCACTTTCAAACTCGTCCGAGATTTAATCAAGACAATCATTCTGACCAAATTTCAGGTTGATCGGGCAAAAAATGTGGCCTCTAGAGTGCATACAAGGTTTTTCTTAGATTTGACCCTGTGGCCTAGTTTTTGACCCCAGTTGACCCCATTCCAAACTCGTCGGAGATTTCATCAAGACAATCATTCTGACCAAAATAAAGGTTGAAGGGGCAAAAAATGTGGCCTCTAGAGTGCATACAAGGTTTTTCTAAGATTTGACCCTGTGACCTAGTTTTTGACCCCAGTTGACCCAATTTCAAACTCGTCCGACATTTGATCATGACAATCATTCTGATCAAATTTCAAGTTGATCAAACAAAAAATGTGACCTCTAGAGTGCATACAAGGTTTTTCTCAGATTTGACCCTGTGACCTAGATTTTGACCCCAGGTGACCCAATTTTAAACTCGTCCGAGCTTTCATCAAGACAATCATTCTGACCAAAATTCAGGTTGATTGGGCAAAAAATGTGGCCTCTAGAGTGCATACAAGGTAAATGTTGACGACACACGACACACGATAGACGACGAACGACGGACATCCACCCAACCACAAAAGCTCACCTTGAGCACTTCGTGCTCAGGTGAGCTAATGAAAGCCATTGTATATTGTTTTCGAAACCAACATCAGTTTGATGGCTCAGAGTGAAACAGTTGTAACTGCCTATATGTTTATAGGCAGTTACAACTGTTTCATGTAGATCCATGAAGTAAGTAGAAAAATCTGCAGAAAGTGTCTTTTGGTCATTAGTTTTAACTAAACTTTCACATTCTATTCTTCAAAAGATGGGAGTGCTGCATTATTAATTTCTAAGAAAACAGTTGTACAATCAATCATTAGTTGATTTAATCTTCCAACTTAAAGCCGATTATCGATTGTGATTTGAAACCGATTGCCAAACACTACTAGTGGAGCAAATGAGAGTTGTTTACAAACAGACTGACAGGAACTATACCATCCCACAGTTTCAGGATCCTTATTGCAGTAACATATTTGACTGCCTCGGTGGCCTAGTGGTAAATGCACTCAACCCGTGACCTGGAGGTCCGAGGTTCGAGCCCCACTGTCACCGGGGTGTGTTTATGGGCAAAACACTTAATAGCCAGCACCAGTTCACCCAGCTGTAAAAATGGGTAGCAGTGGGTTTAAACCACTGCCTCTCTCTCATTGACAAGAAAACATCAGGATTGAGTGTTCGAGAGCGATTATATAAGCATAAGCTTTCGTCACAATCGTACTAAAAATAAATTAGTATAAACTAAAACTAATCTATTTCTAGTTGTGTTCAAGGTTTCTGCATTCTGATTGGCTGAAAAATTGGTATCATTACTCAATGGAAATAATTTTGATTATGCAGCTTTTTGTAAGTTTCACAGAAAGTAGTGCCATACACGATCCATATATTTGAGACTAATTCTTTACATTATTGCTTCAAGAAATAAAATTATAAGCTGTGAAGAGATTTTCTGTTGATTTCATGGATGTATGAAACTAAGTCTAATCACACCCATGTATGAACCATTGAAACTTTTTGTATTCATACAGTTTGAATATGTTTTTAGTTTCATACCTCAATGAAATCACCAAATACTCTTTTTCATCTCATAAGTGATAGTCTACTTGGCCCATACTGCAGCAGCTAGCCATTTCCATCATTTTAAACACAAGATCATACAAGATACAAAATTATTTTATTTAGTGTAGATTACAGATTAACATTATAAGATTAGCAACAACTCATTCAATTTGGAACATATTGTTTTTTCTTTTTCTTTTTTTTTTTTTTTTTGCCTAGATCGGCAATTTAAAATTCCATCATAAGTTGAAACTCAGGTGAGCGAATTATATTTGTGATCACTCAATGTCCGTCAAATCCCAATATTATCTAGCATACCTCTTTTATCGTGCATGATACCACAAGGGCTTCAAAGAGCAAAATTAAACTAATTTTAAAGATATTTTCTTACAGTGCCCCTATAACGGTGTTGTGATAAAAACTGAAACCATATAGCACACAAAGTCTAAAATCTAACAAAATGCAACTCAAAATTCCAATAAATAGGCTAGTTTAACCTTTGTAGAAGCAGATTCAGAACTAGATTTTACTCAAATTGATATGTGGAATAAGCGGATTTAAGCAGAGTTTAGTGTCATGATAACTGAGGAGGATATCCAAAATAATTAATTAGCAATTGTTTTATTCCCACAACGATTTTACTTAACTCTGTTGTGACGAGGGATTTATGGGAGGTCACAGGTCAGTGATAGGTAAGGTCATGACGCAAGGTGTGGCGCCAAAAGGTGATATGGGGAACCAGTCTATCCAGTAACTGGGCAGTCTTGAGGTGGTCGGCCAACGGGCAAGGTGCAGACACGACCGGAACCACTCCCAACTACAACTATAGCACACAGCCTCATTAAGGACAGGTACCACCCTGGCCCAGAACAAGAAGCAATACAGTTGAAACACTCGGTAAACACTTTATAGGCGACGAGGTAAAACAAAAAATTACTTAAAATTTGAATTAGAAAGCAGTCTGGCCGTTTTGTCATGGGTTTTCGGGCCCATTTCCTATTTCGATTACTGACTATTTTTGGCATGTAAAAGCTTCTTCTTCAATGAAAAAAGGTTGTTACAGTTACTTGAATAGTATTTCAAGCCAGTATTCAAGGTTGTTAAGGATTCTATCTTTGAAGCCTTCAATACGTTTGTGCTTAGTTGTCCTAAGACCGGAACACACTTCTAGCAGTTCCTGGTTACAAATTGAAGGCCCTGGGAGACAAATGACCAACAATCTAGGAGAGAGGGATGTTGTTAATTAATTTCAGTTAGGTTTTGCCCCACCCGAATTTATTGGCATGCCCCACCCTCATCTGACAGAAATAAGCCACCTAAGCCAGGGACCTTCAGATTTGTATCAAAGTAAGTGCACAGTCCTACAATTCAGGAAAACAGGAGTAATTTATCTTCTAGATAGTTAACTCACATCCTCCAAAAGACTCTGTTTACTCATACTCATGATGATAAAGAAAATTACCTTGGAAATACTTATTATGGCCCTATTTGGTAGGAAAATAGACCACAATTTCTTGGATTGAAAATGTCTACAATCTTACAAATACAGTCAAATCTGTGTGAGCGGTCAACTATGAACAGCGGCCAATCTGCCGACAGCAGCCACTCGATTTCCCCCCGTGCAAATTCCTTCTTTAATTGCACTGTGAATAGCGTGATCTCCTGAAATGCGGCCGGCGGTCACCTTAATTGGTCAAATTCCAACTGTATATCACACCTATACAACGGTCATCTGACAAAACACGCGACTTAATTAGTCGTGTTTGAAAAAATCAATAATCACCACTATAGTAATCAGCCGAAGTCGCCTTATCGTAATGTACAAGTTAAAAACAACCAATTATCGATTTAATCCCGTGTTAAATGACATATAATTGGCCAATATTATTTATTTGATCTCCTTAAATGATGATAATTAATTAAAGAATATGGAATCTCTCAGTTTTCAGGTCTCTTTGAATAAAATGATCTTGAACATTACAGATTGTTTACACATTTAGCAAACTGATTTCTCGAGGTCTTCAAAATGGACAAAAACCTGCTTTTGATATCAATACTCGCCGTAATGTTGCTCTCTGAACGTAAGTTCCTCTCTCTAGAGGATCGTGTGAAAGTGATACGCATGCTGGAATCTGGACGATCTTCCAGGATTATTGCTAATGAGTTCAATGTAGGTCGTACGCAGGTCCAAACTGTGGGGAAACGTAAATGGTATAATTCCTTATTCTTATAATGACAAACACTTAAAATGAAACTTTGGAATTGCTTAGAATTTGGAGAAGTCTAAAGTTTTTCGATCTGGTAATGAGCTAAACAAAAGTGGTACCACAAAATGGCCGCTCTATGGATACTGTGAACAGCAGCCAATCTGTGGACAGCAGCCAATTTGGCCCTCTCCCTTGACTGGCTGCTGTACACAGATTCGACTGTACTCTGAAATTCACCTGAGATATTTCTGGTGAGATACTGTGGAGCTTGAAAAATGTTTGTAAGTGTCCTATAGGTACTGAATTTAATTTCTGGAGGGAGGGGAAAGTATTCTCCAACCTCAATTTACTCAAGTTTTCCAGTTCTTTTGAAATTCAATGACTTCTTTAGAAAATAGTTGAAGACCATTTTAAACTGAAAGTGTCAGAAGTACTGCCAAAGAAATGCAAGAATTGAATATCTGAACTAAAAGAAAATTGTTCTAAGTTAGGTTGAATATTAAAGAAAGTGCGGTTAAAATACCTTTAGCATTGAAAAGCTGCAAGCACGGTCAATAATGCCAGTTGGTCAAAACAATTGCAGCTAGAAAACAGCAGTCAAAGCACTTACTTATGTGGTCTTCTAGATCACACCCAGACAAAGATCCTTGTCTGTCCTCTAGACAGAGCAAGCCAGGATAAATGCCAGTATCATACTCCAGGCCATGTAAAGGTGATTTAGACTGCCCCTGAGCAGTACAAAATGGGGTCATCTTAAATTCATGCAAATCAGGAGTGTTTACATCTTTTATACTGAACACATAGCAACAAGGAGAGTGCTCTCAGTCTTCTAGATTGAGCAGTGGCATATTACAGTTAGAATGGGGATGCATTCAGACTTCTAGTTTGGACATCCACCAGCAGAGGGATGCAGTTACGTCTTCTAGACTAACATGAATGTGTCTATGCTGCAAGAAAATTAAGTGCCTACTTGTTAGTGAAAAAAAAGATAAGAAAATGATTAGAGAACTACTAATAGTAATAGGATGACAGACTTAGACTCAAACCAGTAATTAATGAATTTAGAGCTTTAAGAAATTGATTATTTTACAAGCTTCTTCATAGAAAAAGAGAGGTCACTTAAAAAGGTTAGACATTCAGAAAATCATGGTGATATGATGTTCAGGCTGGGCCTTCTAGGCACAGGAGTGACACAAAAAGGGTTGACCATTTGAAACATTGAAGTAGAAATTGAATTTTGAATTAAATAAAATAGTTCTCAAGAGGCACTTAATATTGCCAAGCATCACCAGAACGGATCTCATGCTAAAGATAATGAATTAAGATCAAGAGCTAAATTTGTGAACAGTACTGATCAGGTATGAAGAGCTCAATTAAAATCAGCTTTCAAATTGATAAAGGGCAAATAATTCAACTCTGAATAAAAAGTATGATAGAATGGGACAAAAATTGCAAGATTAGGACTTGATGTCAAAATGTCATTTGCAAAGGCTACTGAGAAGAAAGCATGGTAACAATGCCTGAGTAATGGCCAGCTCAGTAATTGTTACGAACTATTTCCCCATAGTGTGTGAACTAAGATGAGGCTTCTTCTTTTTCATTTGAAAGTTGGGGGGAAATAGGTTGGTTAAATGATAGCTAGAAACCAATATGCATTTGGTTAGTGACAAATGTAATGCAGATAGCAAACATTGAGTAAGCATCTGCTAAAAGTAAGCCTTTGGGAAGTAGTTACACTTGATATGAAAAATTGTTCCACCTAATTTATCATGAATAAAAAGTCAAAGGATCAAGCTTCTGATTAGGCTTCTAGCTAAATAGAACTTGCCTGATTAACTTATGTTGCAGCTTCTAGCCAACATTAAGTGATCAGGAATATGGACTGAAACTTGCCCTAGGGTGATGCAAAGCAATATGCATGAAACGTGGCACTAGGAGAAAATTCCGGAAGGGTAAGGACACAAAAGGGGAGTAATTGCTTTATGCAATTGTCTCTCAAGAGGAACTATTACTTGCAACAGATGGATCTATTTGCCGGGTCAGACTTTACCTTTTAGGTATAACATGTACAGTACAAGTAGATATTTAGGGATAAGGGAACAATAAGGAACTCTTGGTTAAGGTCCATTCCAAAGGGAGATTAAGGGTCAACTGGTGCTGGGTCTAGTACCGTGCCGGTCATTTATGGAATGCGGATGCACCTCAAGGATAATTCCTTGTGGCTCCATAATGTGGCAATTTGCGGTTGATACTCTTATAAATATAGGGGCAATTCCTTAAGGGAATTAAGGGTCAACTGGTGCTGGGTCTGGTACCGGGCGGGTCATTCATGGAATGCGGACGCACCTCAAGAATAACACCTTGAGGCTCCATGATGTGACAATTTGCGGTTGGCATTTAAGGGAATTAAAGGGAATGAGGGTCTGTCAGCTGGTGCTAGGATTAGTACCTTAAGGGCCATTCATGGAATGCGGATGCACCTCAAGGATAAAATCTTGTGGCTCCATGTGGCATTGTGGCTGATCTAAGGTCATTTCTGCCAAAGGAAGGTTAAGGCAACTGTGTAGCGCACATCGACAAAAGGTCAAGTTACAGTACTCTGCCAGGGTTAAGGTCAATTAAGGTCTTCCAGAGTACTACAGTCAACTAAAGAAATTCTACCAGTTCTGCAGGTCAATATTAAGCCCAAAATTATCCATAGCTATTAGGTCACATCTATTTAGTGTTAAGGCTAACTGGTATAATTAAGGTTAAGGTAGTCGATGGACCATGAAGGTTACTACACAGTAAAAGGATTCAAGAGATAAAGTTAAGGAGGTATACCATAAGGGCGGCAGAAATAAAGCAACCAAGTTAGGAGTTCAATTCAGTCAGTGCAAGATAATAGTTACCTCAGGATTGAACTAGTCAATCAAAGGAGCCTTCTAGGCCCAAGTCCAGACAAACATGGGGAGGACTTCTAGTCTATGAAATTCCCCACAAACAGGCTGATAAAGACTTCTAGTTGATATCAGTAATACCCAAACACAGGCTGGTATAGACTTCTAGTTAATACCAGTAGCACAGGCCGACTGAGACGATAATGTTTGGTAAGTTGCATATATAGTACAGTCTGAAAGTATGGTAACAAGGCTTCTAGCTTTGTACAGATACCAAACATTATTAGGGCTTCTAGCCCAAATGACATGGCTTTTTGGCCAGGAATACAGTACTGGATAAGCCACACAGACAAGAAATTCCCACCCACATGGTTTAATAAGGATGGAATCAGAACCATTCAGAGAAAGTTGGGGGGAATGTTGTGACGAGGGATTTATGGGAGGTCACAGGTCAGTGATAGGTAAGGTCATGACGCAAGGTGTGGCGCCAAAAGGTGATATGGGGAACCAGTCTATCCATTAACTGGGCAGTCTTGAGGTGGTCGGCCAACTGGCAAGGTGCAGACACGACCGGAACCACTCCCAACTACAACTATAGCACACAGCCTCATTAAGGACAGGTACCACCCTGGCCCAGAACAAGAAGCAATACAGTTGAAACACTCGGTAAACACTTTAACTCTGATAGTTTTCATTTACAAACCCAATTCATGAATTGCGAACACGTTTGTTAGATTTTTGATCAATCAACCATACTGTACAGTATGGTAAATAAATATCAAATTCACAATAAGCCAACAGCTGTTGTCGGTCGACCTTGACACAAAATAAATTTCGCGATTGGCAAAACAATGAAAATTGTTTACTTACAGCTAATTTCGCAGCATTTTTTCTCAGCCTCATCTTTAACACCGTTTGGTTAAACTTTCAAACTCTCCCAAGCCGGGATCTCGCGCATTTTGCCACATCGACGGCAAATGCTGAAATGAACGGTTTTGGCGTTTTTAGACAGCTTTGCTCGCGGTTTCGTGATGATGCGCGAAATCTAAAAATAGTAACAAGTATAGCTTTCGTCGTCAAAGCGAGGCTATAGGAAATCCCATTCTAGACTGGTTCCACTGTCGACTATCATAATGAATCGACAGTAGGACGAGTCTAATCCCATTCCTGTTATCCTTTATCAGCCACCCTTTGCCCGGAGATCGTAAATAAACAAACAAGACACGCTTACTGAGGATCAACATAACTTATTGTTAAGCTTGACTGGCGAGCCTGTCTCAATCTATGGATATTGGTAGCGTAGATGGGACAGGTTTACCAAGCTAATTGTTAAACTTTCTTATGTTTGCCTATTTATCTAAGCTAGAAAAGATGTCTCGAAAGAAAATAAAAATAAATGGGAATATATATATAGGCCTACCAGTATTTCAAGTTATAGTGTGGATTTTTTTCCCATCCATCCAGCAATCTATCCATCCTAAGTCTATCTTTCTATTTTATAAGTTCTTTGATGTTCTTGTTTGTAGGGGGAGCAGGACATTGGAAGTTGTAAGTTCTAATCTCTATCAGGCCTCCGATCATGGATCCGATGCTAAATTGGATCATCTGAAGTTTGACCATACCATGCAGCATTCATTTGATACGTTCTCCAGGAAAACATATCTAAATGACAATTAAATTGACAATAAAATTGAATTCCAATGCTAATAGATGCAATCATTGTTATTTGTAAATAAAGAAAAAAATGTTGTTTCCGACAAAATAAATAAATAAATAAATAAATTCTTTGACCTGTCTGTGTAACCATAGTCCCCGGCACAAAACGAAACTTTTATGCACTGACGGTGCTTTTCTCAAGCAATTTCTCCCCTTTTCTCAACACCTTTTTCAATCATGTATTTTGCAGTCTATTTTCAATTACAACGCTCATTGAATTGACGTTAGCAAACTCTTTCATGATTGAATAAGAGTTGTAAAGACGTCATTTAGGCAGTTTTTCCTGGAAAACGTATCATATTTATGTCACGAATGATGGAGAATCAATGTAGAATGTTTTAAACTGAGTGAAATACGGGTTGGAAACTGATTTTTTGACCTTATCAAATTCAAATCATTACCGCACAGCACGATGTATCATATGGTAAGATCATTTAACCATTTTCTGTATTATAACTAGGGCTATCGTATTTTCAATTAAAAAGAAGACTGTTACACGTGGGCTTACTTAAAAGGACATTAAATATAAAAACACCGGGTTAGTTTGCATCGTCGTAATCGACAAAGCCTTGATCATTTGCTTGAGGGTTCTGGTCGATTTATGGCAAATTTATGGGTGGCACTTGATTTAGAGTTATTCTCTCTAAATGTTAAACAACGTTTGAATGCGAAGCTCTGCACGGCGTCCCCGAATTCATACCATGTTCCGACCGTCTTGTGAGTCAGGCAATCACGTATCCGCAAAATACTTCCCTGCGTTCAGGATGTAAAAACGTTTTGCAAACGATTTGAGATGATACCCGCTTTGCACGTGCACCTACGTGCAAAGCGAGGTATCATCTCGAAAACGTTTCGCTAACGTTATCATCATTAACACGGGGCTGGTTTAATAATTTTGATTTTTCCCTATCAAGATATTGCTGTGATCATTAATCTTAAAAAAATAGTTAAGAGCGAACGGAAGATAAACGTCGAGATAACGCTATTTTCCGGCGGTTGACGTCAGATATACGCGAGTATAGTACAGAATGACAAATGACGGGTTTCACGGGACAGGTCGGGAGACAATAAAACAGACCATAAGACCTGACTTCTGGTTTATTGTCCATAGTTGACTGACGACATCTTAGTTGATTGTCGACTACGTCATTATACATTGTATCCAGGCACTTTTATCAATGACATTCTCATTTTTTATATATATATATGTAATTGTGACCCGTCACACGGAAAGGGACAATCTGGGAACGGTGCGAAAAGTGTCGACCCTGGTCAGACTGCGCGATATGCGCAGACTGACTAGGGCGGTACTTTTCTGAATCTACGATAAATCTATCTTCCTGTGTTATTGTTTCCTATAAATTTATATGCTTTTTGGTTGACCCATGCTGGATCCTATTCTTTTTACCAATTTTTATTATTGTGTTCCAAGTTTTAAGTTATTATTCATGACGGGTCACATTAGAACTGTTTTTTGTATATAGGTATTGCTGATTTACTATATTTGAGCAATGAAATTATATGCTTCTTGACTGCAATAACATTTATGTTATGATATGTTGTGTTACGTTAAATAACGACGTCGTAACGATTGCCTTTTGGAGAACCGGCCTAATCTAATGAAAAATCAGATCTATCATATTTTATCTTATAACTATACAAATATCTGTATGATAACATCCCGTATGATATTTTTTATGATATCACATAGTTATTTTTAGAACAATGATATAATGAGGTTATTTTTAGAAACTAGCATTTAAGTAAGAAACATCAACGAAAACAAGACAAATGGAGGTTATGAGATAAATATAATACATACTTAGTGTATTGTATGAAAAAATATCTAACTCGGTTGTGAGAATTGATAATTGTCTCGGCAGAGCCTCTACAATTTTCAATTCTCCCAACCTCGTTAGATATTTTTTTTTCATATAATACACTCAGTATGTATTATATATACATTCCGCTACCGGACATAACGTAGCGCAGACATAGTGTAGAGGCTTTGTAGGGACGAATTATTGAAACAATGTGATTGAGATTTTGGTTTCATACTGTCTTCAAATTAAGAAATACTCTCAATTTCATCTCCGTAGTTAATTATTGAAGTTTGATTTTAAATCGTCAAACAAACAAAACAAATGAAATTATTGATTTGAAAATGGCATTTCTAATTGCAAATCTCCCATGCGCATTCTTGAAAGATATATTTATTCTTTGAAATGATAATGAATGAGTAGGCTGAGCGAACTTTGAATGAAGTTAAAGGGAGGTAATACAATATCAATAATTTCGTCAAATTGGAAGAAGTTAGCGTTATTTTATCACCCCCTTAACACTTACGAACTTTTCTATAAAAAAAAAAACATTGTCCTCGCGAACGCTTCCAATTCAACACTAGCTAAAACAAAATAAGGATAATTTGTTCGATATGAATGAGGAAGAGAAAGATTGGGAACGATTCTGGGACATTTTCCGATGATCTTGGAGGGTTCTGAATGGTTCGAGTTAGTGTTTGAATAAATGAATGCATGAATGAATCGTGAGAGATTAAGAATGGTTTCGAATGGGTTGAGGGCCAATTTCATGATTCATGTATTACTAACTGTATCTGGTTCCGAAAATGTCATCGGGGGCCCGTTTTACTAAACATCTTACGATCATTTTTTGCGTAAGTCAAAAATTAAGGTTGCTTCTGCAGAAGTAACTGAACATGGAATTCTGCAATGCAATATTTCATTTGAATCGTCTTCGTCTTGAAGACGATTCCAATGATATATTGCATTGCAGAATCTAACAAGGAATGAAATCACCAGGTACGATTTGTGATTTCGACTTACGATCAATTTTTTCGTAAGATGTTTAGTAAAACGGGCCCCGGAAGTGCACGGGAATGTTTGAAAGGATGTGATTTTTTGTTCCTTATGGATTTCAAACGTCATCTACTTTACATCTATTTTCCAAATCTTAAAACACACGCAGAGGCCTTTTTTCCCTGTAGTGAAAGTTTTTCAGTAGTTAAAGACCATGACAATTTTGGAGTAAAATATACACCTAAGTATTTGAAGAAAGATACAACTTCCATGGCTTTTCCATCTAAGAACCATTTTTCATTATTTTTTATAATTCCGCCCCTGCGAAAAACAATTATTTTTGTCTTATCTATATTAATTTTCATACCAATTTCCCTAGAAAAGTTGGCAATGTGATCTATTTGCTTTTGTAACCGTAAAACAGTATCTGAAAAGCTCGATACGTCATCCGCAAACATGAGTGCAAAAAGGTAATCGATTTCACCCGATACAAATATACCTTCTTCACAACTGCGCTTTAGATACTTAATTAAATCATTAATAAAAATACTGAAGATTTTCGGACTTGCAATACAGCCTTGTCTAGTACCAATCGCACATTGAAACGTAGTTGTTAATCCCTCATTTGTCCGTACGCATGCTTTAGTGTTGCTATAAATAGATTTTAGAATTCTTAGAAATTTTCAACCGATGTTTATTCTTTTAAGAGATTTCCATAATTCTTCGTGTTTAATTTTGTCAAAGGCTTTTTCATAATCGATGAAGACGCAATAGAACCGACCATTTTTCTTTGTTAAATACTTTTGTACTAGTGCCATCAAAACAAAAATATTATCTGTAGTTGAATAGCCTTTTCTAAAACCGGCTTGGGATTCTTCTATAATATTGTTCTGATCACACCAAGCATCTAATCGAGTATTCATAATAGAAACAAATATTTTGCATATTGAATCGATTAGGGAAATTGCTCGATAGTTATTGGGATCGGATAAAGACCCCTTTTTATGTACAGGGTTAATTATACTATTGGCCCATTCACTTGGAAATTGGCCCGAACTAAATATTTCATTGAAAAGTTTATGTAGGTAAGGCAGTGTTAAATGTAAGGTGTGTTTGTACATTTCTATAACAATTCCGTCAGGACCGGGGGATCGATTATTATGAATTGAATTTATACTAGACACTATCTCTTGTTCTGTAATGGGTCTATTCAGATCACTGCTGTCGTAATTATTATTTATAAAAGACAAGATATCCCCTCTTACATTTGCTTGGGGTTGATTACTATAAAATAAGCCACTAAAATACTCTAACCATGTAGATGAACTAATCTTTTCAGTTGAGTACGCCTTACTATTTCGACTAATATTGTCATTTCTTAATAATTTCCAAAACGCGTGTGGGTTGTTGCTGGCTGCTACTAGCAAAGAACGCTGCTCTGATTGATAGAGTTTCTTCTTTCGTCTACAAAGTGCTTTAAATTTGTTTTTTTAGTAAGATAATTAAGGCGTAGTTCTTCATTATTTAATTTTCGAAATTTTCTAAGGTATAAATATTTTTCCTTTTTTTTTCGTTATCGCATTGCTTATCCCACCAATTTGGCTGAGACCTTTCTTTAGAAAAAGTATTTTTGATTTTCATATTGTGACCTGCTTTTTGAAATAGCTTTATAAATGACGTAGCAGACTGGGAATAACATGTACTTTCACTATTATAAGAATCTAGTTCTTGATTGAATTTTCGGAATAATTCCGAAAACTTATCTATAAACTGATCTTTTAAATCTGGTTTCCATTTCATTTTATTCCATTGTTTGAGATTGTTTTCTTCCCAATCATTATTCGTATGTGTAGACGACGTTTGCTGATAAAAAGAGAGGGTACAGTGTAGAGGGAAATGGTCAGAAAAATCTTCTTCTCCAACACCGAAGTATTTTATTGACTCAAATAATTCCGTAGACTGATCATATAGTCAACCGTGCTTTTTCCGTTATTTGAAAAGCAAGTGTAATTCCCCTCTTTATCATTAAATAATCTACCATTCATAAAGTGTATATCATGTATGCAACACATTTCTAAGAGTGATAATCCGAAATTATTTATCTTTTTATCTTTTGAGCATCTATTCATGTTAAATGAGTCTGAGGGATAATCTATATTATTATCAGCAAAAACATAATTGATTTCATCATTAGATATAAAATCTATTTGGTTTGAAGTTCTTGCATTAAAATCGCCTGCCAATAAAATATTTGCATTTGGGTAATCAGATTTTACTGTGTCAACTGTACACTGCAAAATCTCGATACCATTTGATTCTTCGACAGTGTAAAACGTTGAATGTTCAGGGGCTATATATGTATAGATAATTATGATATCTCTTTGTCCTTCAGTCGGAGATACTAAATATAAAAGTACACTTTCTCGAATATGCGTATATATGCGTGAAACTTGAAATGTTTCTAATATTGTATTACGTACGAAAACACTCACACCGCCAGAACCTCGAAGAGATCCAGCTTTCTTTGGTCTAAAGTAGTTAAACTGCTCATATCCAGGTAGTAAATATTCAAAGTCTTTTTTACAGGTGCCCCATGTTTCTACGAACCCTATAATGTCAAACTGTTCACAATATACACGGAATCCGTAATCGTTATCGTATTTCCTAAATCCTGCTATATTTAGGCTGGCTAAATGGAGATTTTTACTTGCATCTTGATTACCTCCCTTTAAATATTGAGTCTGATTACTTCCCTTTAACTGATTCACAGGGCCTCGACCATTCTCTTATTTTGTGAGTTCTACGGGCTTCTTACTCTTAGTGTCATATATATAGCGTCTACCGTCCACAAACAGCTTATCATATTGTAGATGAGCTCTTTTCCCATTTTTAATTGCGTCCTGCATAAATGGAACTAAGCATTGTCGGATCTTACCCACTCGCTGAGGAAAATCTTCGCTAATTCCTATAGGTGGTTCTTCGCCATTTCTCGCTTCATGCTCATTATTCAATCGGTCTGTCTTCCTTTTTTCTCTGTAGGCCTGCAAAATTCTATCCTTATCTTTAAAGAATGAAAATTTAACAATAATTGGCTTAGGTTTACTTTGACTGTCGATTCTATGTGCTCTTTCTATGCTTATATTAGAATCATCTATTTGCAGTGTATCGTTAATGTATTTTCTCACTTTATTTTCACTTTCTTCCCATGATTCTCTGTCAGACTCTCCTACATTGAAGAATTTTAGATTTTCGCGTCTTGATTGGGCCTCCAAGTTTTCAACTTTAGTTTCAAGGGTCTCTACTTTCCCTTTCAGTTCAGCGTTTTCTTTTTTCAATGATGTATTGTCCTTTTTTAGTTCATCAATAGATTTTTGCATCTTGTCGAATTTACCATTAAGTACTTTTGTTCTCCGTTGAATGTCAATTAGAATTTGCATTGCACCCATATTAAGTTCCTGGTCAAGGTTTCCAGTTGTGCTTTGATAATCAGTTTCAACATCCGAGTCGTTGTCTTCATTCCTTTGCGTTTGGTTTAAAAGCCATTCATTTATTCTTGGTTGGTCAGAGTTATTAGATTGTGAAGCACTTACTGTTTGTTGGGTCGTTTGATTTTTTTCCGCTGAATTATTATTTTTCCCATTGACGCTTGACGGGCCTC